>RJWM01026224.1:0-28366 GCA_004363535.1 Dasyprocta punctata | reverse complement strand
GTCCTTCCTTGGAGTTGTCAGCATGCATTTGCATATTAGAAGCTCTTAGAAGTCCTGACACAGTTTTTAAATTGTTCAACAGCACCAGGCGTGGTGGCGCATGCCTTTAATCCCAGCACTCTAATCCCAGCACTCGGGAGGCTGAGGTAGGAGGAGCGTTGTGAGTTCGAGGTCGGTTTGGGCTACAACGCAAGTGCAAGGCATGCCTGAGCTACATAGTGCGACCCTGCCTCAAAAAACCAGGGCCGGGAGTTTGGCTCAGTGCCTGCCTGGCAGGTGTGGGGTGGTGGGTTCAATCCCTGGTGCCACAAAACAAACAAACAAACAAAACAAAACAAAACTAGGACTGGGAGTTTGGCTCAGTGGCTTAAGCGCCTGTCTGGCAGGCATGAGGTTGTGAGTTTGATCCCCGGTGCCACCAAAAAAAAAAAAAACAACAACAACAAAAAAAAAACAGTAAATAAAATAAAATAGTTCAACATGCAAACCTGGTAGAGGCAGGAAGATCACTTAGCCCAGGGCTTCAGGGCCACCGTGGGCAGCATTGTGAGGCTCTTAAAAAAAAAATTCTTCCTGGTCTAGTATGTCTGCAGTTACTGTGTCACAGAGCCCGTTTGGTCAGGGAAAACCAGTAAACATGTAGCACAACTTTCTCAAAGACAGAATTCTTGGATGATTAATCCCAGCACTCGGGAGGCTGAGGTAGGAGGAACGTTGTGAGTTTGAGGCCAGCTTGGGCTACAACGTGAGCGCAATGCAGGCCTGAGCTACACAGTGTGACCCTGCCTCAAAAAACCAGGGCTGGGAGTTTGGCTCAGTGACTTAAGGGCCTATCTGACAGGCACGAGGTTGTGAGTTCAATTCTCGGTGCCGAAAAAAAAAAAAAAAACCAAAACAAAACAAAAGAAGAATTCTTGGATGACATTGGGTATTGCGCAAGCAACATTTCAAATTTGTAATAGATATTTTCGTGTGTGTCTGTAAAGTGCAGCTATGTGTCAAAGCTATGATTTCATAGACATAATTGCTTAAGAGCTAGAAAGAGAAAAAAATGAGTTGGTTTAAGGAAAACCCTACTTGATGGCCCATATGGCCAGAGTGTAGGGCCAGCTTCCTGTGCAGCCTGGAGTTGCTGAACAAATGTTCTTCACAGCCACCTTGAGGCTGAGGGGTTCTGAGCCGTGAACTCTGGGCTGGTGCTCTGGCTGCTCGGAGGCAGCTTCTGGCTCAGGCAGACCATGGGTTTGGAACTCACTGGGACTGGAGTGTTGCAGAGCGCATGTGCGCCTTGGCTGGGGCAGCAGCTGGTGACGGGCGATGCTGCACATATTGATCATGTGGCCCTTGCCTGCCCTGCCGTCGGACAGTGTGCCTCAGGAATGTGAGAGTGTGTCCGCTCTAAGCTGCGAGGCTGAGCTGCCGGGTGTTTAGTCTGTTTGTCTTACTGCCACGGCCATCTATCATGGGACAGAGTTCAGGGGCACAGCGATAAATCTCTTTTAGGAGGATGATGTAACCCTCAGCTTTTTTTTTTCTTTTTTCCCTTCCTTTGCTTTTCATGGCTTCTGAAGCATTATGACATGACCATGTCCATGTATGGGCCTCTTCCTTTGTGTAACTGTTCCAGAGTTCAGGGCAGAATGGTCCACAGCAGATTTTGGAGCTGATGGCCTGAGTTCAAATCCCTGCCGCACTGCTTATGAGCCTTGACTTTTGGTTTAATTTACTCATTCATCCGTTTTTATAAGTCTGGAAAACGGAGCTAACAAAGATAGCTCGTAAAGCAGTAGTGAAAATGGAGTCTGGACCTCTGCCTCATGCTGAGTGTCCTTAGGGTGCCAGGGAAGGGGTTTGGAGGGCCTGGGAATGTAATGTGGGTGATCACTTTTGTCGTTGGCTTGAAAAACAGCCTGAAGGCATCCAGCTGGCACTCTGGTCGGGATGCAGCCCATGCCATCTTCCGCCCTCCAGGCAGCTGTTTGGAACGGGCAAAGGTCATCTCCTGAGGCCTGAGTCTGTTTGTCCAGGGTATGCGGTGAGGAATGGGAAGGTGCTGAGCAAAGATCCTCCAAGACAACCCCGTAAACCTGCAGCACATCTGGGTGTTCATTTATGCCTGGACAGGGAACCTCACACACAGTGGAAGTCACACAGGGTGCAGGGCGAGGGGCCACCCCTTCCTGCCTGGCATAGCTGGGGAGCTGTTTCTTACCTCTTCTGAAAGCTCCTGGATACATATGAACCCATTATACAGCACCCCCCAATCACTTTACTCAGATGCAGACTGGTCAGACAGGTTGCTTTCATCACTGGAGAAAGCCTGCTGACTTACCTGGCCACATTAATGCCTGCAGATCCCGACAAGCAATTTCGTTAGAACAACTAGCTCCTTAACATGTGTACTATTACATTTCTATTTTGGGGCCAGTTTGTGTCAATATTTATAATAAAAGGAATAAATATATTTTAAAATTTAAAAATTCAGACAATACAGAAGCAGATAACAAATGAAAACCTGTCTCCGGCCAAGGGTGGGGAGGACGCTGGTGTGCTGCCCCAGGCCTTCTGCTCAGCCGCAGAGCCTTGCTTTTCCAGAAGAGTACCACGTGAGCCACGCCTTCCTGCAGATTGTCGTCTTCCCCTATGAAGTATGACACGATGCCTGGCTCTGTCGGAACAAACACAGCTCTCTCGTGGTTTCCCCAGCAGCTTGGTCCCTTCCTTGAATGTGAAGTTTATGTAGCTACTTGGAGTAGGGGTAGTTGCATTGTATTCTCTGCATTGTATTGTTATGAACTGTTTTAATGGTTAAAGATCACTTTAATACCAAAGCAATCACCTTAGAGGACTTTGCTTGTATGCTTCGTGCTTCACATTGAATTTATTGACCTCACATTGAATCTTCTGTCAGCAGTGGCCCAGCCTGGCCCCTGCAGACCGCTCAGGAATCTGCCGGAGGAGTCGGGGGTGGCCTGCAGATTTTATTTAGCAAACCGCCAGTTCATTCAGCAGCGCGTGGAGCAGAGAACATCTTGATTCTATCAGCCTTAATCCCGGGGCCCTTGGGCCGGCTCTTGGGGTCATTAGCAGTTGGAATGCTTGGCAGTGTTGGGGGGCTGGATTCTGGAGCACTTGGCTCTGAGAAGCCTCAGCCCAGAATGGGATGGTACCAAATCTTCCACAGTGCTAGTAAGGCACTGCTGGTCCCCAAACTTGTATTCATATTATTATAACAGTAAAAATAATAGTATAGAGATGGAGGGGAGGAGGGAAGGAAGGGAAAAGGATTAAAAAAAAGATTCACAGAAAAAAATGGAAATGGAGGTTTTTCAAATGGGAAGGGGATGAAGAGTTGGAGGAAACGGGTGGGGGAGGGAAGGAGACAGAAAAAGAATTAAGACGTGTCATGTGCATTCGTGGACTCCCCACGATAAATGCAATCATGATGTGTTGCAAATGTGCTAATAAAAATATTTTAATAAAAATACACACCTAAAAATAACAGTCCATATAGCCCCTGTGGATATAGGGGAACCGTCGCAGGCAGGCACTGCCTGCTTACCGCACGCTGTCCCAGCGGCTGGGTGAGGCACTGAGCCTCGTTTCGCCCTCATCCTGCAGGTGAGGAGATGACCAACCCTGACGTCTCCGACTACCCTAACGTCCCTGAGCCAGGAGTTTCTTGCCCGCCAGTCTTTCCCCCCAGTGACCCGCTTCCCCCATGCTGGGCAGGGGTCAGCTCTGGGCTGAGACTCCATGCAGGGAGCTCTGGTGGGGCCGGGTGGGGCGTGCATTCGGAGGCTCCCGCGTGTCATCATGGCTGGGAAGGTCTAAATTCAGAGGTACAAATTCAGAGGCACAGATTTTAGCCGTCAGTCAAGCCAAGTACAGGGAGGGGAAGCAGCCTGAAAGTGTCCCTGCAGAGACACCTATATGGAGTCGGGATTTCTTCCCTCCGACTGCCTCCTCTTTCTGTTGGTGGTGGAGAGAGCCAAGGGTTATAAATTATTTGGAATTTCCCTGAGTTTGATTCCCGTTCAAGACTTTAAGTGGAGAGTTTTGTTCCTCTGATGACTTCACATGCGTTGGGCGGCCGCCATCTCTGTAACAATCTTGTAAGTGGTTAACAAGAGGCGAGTTACAGGGGACCGGGTGCACTGACCTCTCCCCTTTCCGACCAAGGGAGCCGCCTGGTCCTGCTTTGTAACAGCACCAGCTTTGACAAGTTTGCAGTGGGAGGATGAGTACCTGCCCTATTCATCATTTCTATTATTTTTATTTGACTCATAATTATAAAAAGAAAAGACTCCTCCCACTCACCTTTGACCTAGTATGAGTGTTGAAAAGCCAGCTGGAGGTTTCTTTTTTCCATCCTTCCCTTGAATAAGGTCATCTGTGTTTGTCCCATGGACGTATACCCATTTTTGTTGTAATAATGCCACCATCTGTTTGTGGAGCATTTTAGAGCCAATTTAATTTATTGAAGAATATGATTGGTGTCAGGCATGATGGCATATGCTTGTGATCCCAGCACTCCTGTAATCCTAGCACTCTGAGGCAAGAGAATCATGAATTCAAGCCCAGCATAGGTAATCTAGAAAGTCTCATTGTCATTTAGGTTGTTTCCCAGATCTGGCTGTTATAAACTGTGCTGCTATAAACATGGGTGCACATACATCACTGTGGGTTTAATGTTTTTTTTTTTTTTTTTTTTTTTTTTTTGTACCAGGGATCGAACTCATGACCTCTTGCTTGCCAGGCAGGCACTTGTGCTGCTGAGCTAAACCCCCGGCCTTTCATTGTCAAAATAAAACATAAAACTGAAAAGGGCTGAGAATGTAGCTCAGTGTAAAGGCGCTCACTTCAACTACCGGTATAAAAGAATAAAAAAGTATAATTTGTGTGCAGCATAGAGTTGGGCACTCAGTAGGCAGTAAGGAAACATCTGTTGGGTACCAGAACAAGAACATAAGAATAGAAGAGCTGGCTTGGTGGGATATGGCTGTCATTTCAGCACTTGGAAGGTTGAAGCAGGATGATCTCTGTGAGTTTAGCCTGAACTATATAGCAAGATCCTACCCCCTCACCCATCCCCCTGCCAAAGAAAGAAAGAACGAATAAATTGAACTTTCAGGGATATCTGCAGTCTAATTCCTACTTTCCAGAGAAACAACAGGCCAGGGAATTGAGTTCCTAAGGCAGAGTTGCATCTTCTGCAAGGAGCTGACTGAGGATGGTTCCTAGGCCTGCCTGGGGACCTTCAGGCAGAGGGACAAAGCCTCCGCTGTCATTGCAGTCCCCAGTCCCAGGGGACAGAGAGGCCGAGGCTGAGCTAACCCAGCTCGGACTCCTGTTCGCGCCTCTGGAGCCCTGCTGCCTCGTGTGCCATCCCTGCACCACACACCATGTACCCGCTCTTCTCCTTCAGCCTTGCGGGTCAGGGACTGGGAGGTGATCAGGGCAGGTGTGAGTGCTGGGCCCTCCTTGGGTGACAGAATCTCGGCTCACCCCCCCCCTCCCCGCCTCGTGCCTCACAGCTGTGGCAGCGTCCGCCGTCTCCTCTTCACAGGGTGAGTTAGTGACTGCACTCGCCTCCCAGACCCGCTGTGACATGATGTAGATTCAGGCGCGCAGCCAAGAGGAAGGTTTTGGGCTCTGGTTTAAAAAAAAAAAAATCTCAGCTCTCCTTAAATGTCACTTTGGGCTTCACCTCTGCGGGCCTCCGTTTTGTCATTTGTTAAATGGGATTAACCAAGGATGTCGCCCTCACAGCCTCAGTGTGGCGGTTGCAGACGGGATGCAGGTGCCCTGGGGAGGCTGGCGGAGATAGGAGGAGGCAGTGCTTTAGTCTCCGCCCTCCACCCTTACCTCAGGGACTCTGCGGGCTGCACTTGCACATGCCCCTGTCCAGCTGGGCCCTGGCTTGGTTCGGCTCCCAGGGGAGTGAGCTCCCTTTCAGGGGAGGCAGCCTCCGCACAACCGCTGGACTGGAGTTAACGGGGCACGGGGACCGTGTTCACAGCCAGCCATTGTTGTTGCAGCTGGCCACATTCTCGGAATGCTGGGAGCTGGGAGCTGGGAGCTGGGAGCTGGGAGCTGGGAGCTGGGAGCTGGGAGCTGGGAGCTGGGGTCTGATGACTGCTGTTGTGAGTTCATGCTGGGGTTGACCTGAGCCTCCAGTGGCCGCTGGGCTCCTCAACTCGTCCACATGCTGAGGAGTCCCTGGGGGCCCTCTCTTGTTAGTCACCCAGCAGAACTGGTGGCACCAACAGAATGAGTTTGTGTAGGAGCCTACAGCTTTGAGGTCAAAGTTTTTATTCATTTTATTTTATATTTTGGCTTTTGGTTTCAGAGAGGGTCTCGCTATGTAGTGCAGGCTGGCCTTGAACTCCCTTATGGAGCCCAGGCTGCTCTTGGATGCACAGTGATCCTCCTGCCTCAGCCTCCCGAGTGCTGGGATTACAAGCATGCACCACCAAACCCAGCATCAAAGCCTTTATTGATTGATTGGTAGCCATACTGGGCATTGAACCCAGGGTGTTTGCACTGAGCTTCATCCCTAATCCTTTGTGTTTTATTTTGAGGCTTGGTCTCACTATGTTGTTAAATTGGGTAGGCTGGATTGTGACCCTCCTATCCCAGCCTCCCAGTGTCCTGAGGTTATTGGCATGTGCTACCATGCTCAGCTCAAACCCTAGTTTTATAGTATACCACTTTGCCTATTTTAGTGTCCTCCCTCGCTTTTTAATCTTTCTGATAAGGTTACAGTCTTCATTCTAATTTTCTGAAGATTTCCCAGTAATATTAAGTGGAAAGATACTTACTCTACTGTAGTCCTTTATTTATTTATTTTTTGGTACTGGGGATCAAACTCATGACCTTGTGCTTGCCAGGCAGGTGTTTGTGCTACTGAGCTAAACCCCCGGCCCTCTGTAGTCCTTTAATAAACCTATTTCATTTAGTTCAGTGTGGCTTTATTGTTGGATACAGTACAGTTCTCTTTTTTGGTAGCTGGGAATCAGACTCAGGACCTCACACTTGCTGGGCAGGTACTGTGCCGCTGAGCTATATCCCCGGCCCTATGGTTCTTAAAAGTGATTAATAATGTTTCAAAAGTAGCATTGAAAATAATGCTATTTAAATAAAGCAACTCCTCTTGCCCAGGAAATAGGTTCTGTGGGATAAATTGCAAAGCAGTACACAAGCATAGGTTTATGATCTGAAATTTCACTAAGCTCTTCATGCTCAAATAAAAAACAGGTATTTATGAAATTGATTGTTGCAATTGTTTCAGGCAAAGATTGTCCAGCAAATGAGAGAAAACAGGAGGAATAGTTTGCAAAGTAGGAAATTTGAAGTGTGAGGTTATGCATAAGGAATGTGTTATGAGCCTATAGTAGAAATCTCAAATCAGCGATTTGGGTGTGTTTACTCAAATTTTGTTACAGAGAACTCCTGGCCACCACCCCTGTGCCCTGCCCAGGACAGGCACTACCAACCCGCACAATGATTTTTTTAGCTGACCTTCATGCCATGTGCCTTGTTCATCGTAGGCACTGGTAATAGATTTTAGCAGTCTTTGTTTTTCCTCTGGTACCTGGGATCAAACCCTGGGGTGTTCTATCAGTGAGCTAAATCCTCAGCCTTTCAAATATATGACTATATTTAAATATATATTAGTATAATGATAATATAGTAACTATATAATTATAATATTTAAATAATATTAAAATATATTTTAAAAAATTTGGGCCAGTGCTAAACTGCTCATGTGAGATTCAATCTTCTGATCTTCCTGCCTCAGCCTCCCTCAGTACTGGAATTACAGGGGTGTTCCACCACACCTGGGTAATTTAATTTAATTTAATTTAAATTTTTTACACGTGGGTTATTTTAGCAGTCTTTTTTGCTGAGAACCATGTGTGGCCCCAGAGCCCATCTCAACATAGTGCCAATACTGTGGCCTCTGTGTGTGTGTGTGTGTCTGCTAATTGACTTTTAATAATGAGACTTTAAAAGAAGAAACACGCAGAGATCATCACACAACTTGGGAACCACTTTAGCAAGTATTTATTACCCAAAAAGAGAGTATTAAAAACTAAAAACCAAAAAACTAACAGTCCTCAAATTTTGAGAGAATGATATTCAGGTCTTTGATGTGCGTTTACTTGTACACGAGAAAACAAGTACTTCGGTATAGAGGAAAACAAGTCCGAGCACCACCGTTCCTCTCAGCCTTCCCTCCGTGCCTGCACGGCCCTCACGCGCAGTGCTTCATCTGCACAGCACCAGTGCTAGTCCAGCAGGATGGGCTTCTGCACAGTACGCCCTCCAGGTCCCATTTCACATATCCTGTCTGCTGCTCATTGTTCCCTTACAGGTTTGCACAACTGTATCCTGAACATTTATACTCACAGTCATTAAGCTTGTGAATTTCAGCTATTCAAAGTCAATGATATGTATACATTTCTATTTTATTGCACAGGTCAGTGTATAGCAGGTGATTATATAACCAACCATAAGTTAAGATGAATGGTGACTATTTAGACAAAAAAACGTGGAATTTATCCCCAACCACAAGTGAAACAAGTAAGACCCAAAGCTATAATATAAAGGCCGTGTTTGTGGTGCAGTCTGCAGGGATCATATCACTCAAAAAGTGGTTGAATGTAGTATTCATGACATTTCTGGTGGCATCAGACAGGAAGCATAGGACACGAAATCTGAACTTGTGCTCATGAGCTGTATCTGTGCCACATGTATAACAGACCACTTTTAAGATCAGTTATTCCATCATTTTTGCCTTTTAAAAATTATTACCATATTGGTTTAACATGGATGGTAAAAAAAAAAAGCAAAAAGCAATTTCTTACACATTTTGACTTAAAGTTCAGTTAAAACTGTTGGCTACAAGTTCTGAATTTTTTTTTTTTTTTTTTGTCAAATTAAGTCCATTGTACAATAGAAAACCTCTGGTAATATGTTTGTAGCTTAGTCTTCAAGAAAAGTAAAAAGTGACAAATTTAAGAATGAGTTAAAAACCATTAAAAATATTAATAGTTGTTTTAAAATGCCACATATTCTTTGATGGGGCATATACCAAAGCATCTTCCTTTTACAATTTTCACCAAAGTACTTCACGAGTAAAATCTGTCTCCTGCATGGCATGTAGACAAATCAAGCCCCAGAGAACTGAAGGCCAAGGGCGATAGCTCCTGGGTCGGGGGTGCAGCCCCAGCTCTCCCGAGCCGCCCTGGCACTAGACAGGCCTGCAGGTGTTGGGGTTCCACGTGTAAACGAGAGGCCAGGAACCTAGATGCTGTCTTCGTTCATTCATTTCGGCAGCTCCCTCCAAATCCTGATTCTTAAGCAGGCTGAAGAACACTACTGAAACGTATTTGGTGTCAGCTTCCTGTTCTCTGAAACCCCCACATCTGTGCCTTTATCTTCTGAACTGCCGTATCGAGCACACAGTTGTCAGGCAGAGCTGCTGCTGAGCTGCGCAGCTCCGTTGCTACCTTGCTAATGCTTGATGTGCTCCCTGACCCTTCACAGTTGGAAAAAGGACGTTTGCTGTATTGAAACAGCCATAGTGTATTTCAAGGTAAACAGCCATTTGGGGCTATCTACCCAGAAACTTGAGTAAACAACTGGTTGAGAGCTTGATTTTTTTTGGTTGGTGTATGTACAAATTCACATGCAGTTACCCAGAAAAATGAAAAAAATTGGAAACAAGAAATCTATCTTTAAAAAGGGCCGGGTGATAGCTGGGGCATAGCCCAGGGGTAGAGCACTGGCCTAGCACGTGACAGGTTCTGAGTTAAATCCCTGGAACCACAAGAAAAATCTACTTTTTTGTTATATGGCAGGAAGCAATCTTAAGTACATTAATATTTACAGGTAGTGTTTTTTTTGGGGGGGCGGCTGTTTTTGAAACAGGGTCTCCCTATGCAGTTCAGGATGGTCTTGAACTTGCAGTGATTCTCCTGCCTCAGCCTCCCGAGTGCTGGGATTATAGGCATGTGCCGCCATGCGCAGCTTACATATAGATTTTTAAAAAGATTCTTTAACCAATTTCCAGGATATTTCTTGTGTTTTATTTGTTATTGAGTTGCTATATGAGTTAATTTCACCAATCTGGAATAAAATATTCAAATATTCTCTGCTTTTGTGACAAGCTTTGTCTGTAGGTAAGGGGTGAGTAGGCTGCCTAGCTATCACTAACCTCTTGAATTCAGTGTAACTCTTCAAATGTTTTTATTTAGATCACATGTTCTTAAACTAATCTAGCTTTAATGACACAGTGGTAACACTGGGTTCCCCAAATGTCAAATCCTAGAGGAGTCCCCATTTCCAAGAATAAAATAAAGATAGCTAACACCGTGGGGCAAGAGTGAGACTGAGCATTTTCCCCTCTTCCCCATAACGTTTAGAAACCAGAAGGGAAAAAACCCAAACCAAACCAAACTAAAAAACAACTGGGATATTAATGGACTCCTAAGATAAAATTTATAGAAGTGTTTTATTTTTTAAAAGTATAGCTTGAAGAAAACAAGCTAAATTGTGACAAATTACTACTCGAGGGGGAAAGAGCTCCCAAATCCCTCTGCTAAGTTGGTGCCAAAAATTCAAAGAATAAAAGCTAGACAAATAGGAATATATGTATTTAACAATTTCTTAACAGGATGAAACACCTCTAAAAAGATTTGAGTCCTCTCATCTTCTGGCAATGAAATCAGTAAAAGTAACATAAGGATATTTTGGAAGGGCTTAAGGTCACATTCCAAGTTAAACAGGAAACTTCCAAAGGTGGAAAGCAAAATTAGAAATTTCATTGGCTGCATGATTCCCCCTACCTCATCTAAACAGGAAACAGTTTGGATTATGACTCTCCCAACAGGCGCTTCATTTCAAAACTAACCTCAACAATTTCAGCATGGCCCAATAAGCTGTTTTTCTTCTCTGTTCTGCCCGTGTCCTGCCGCATACATGCCTGAGGTTAGTGAAGACCACCCTTTGCGGCTGCCCCTGTGGCAGAGAAGAAATGGAGTGACTCAGAAAGCCCGAGAAGTCCCGGGGCTGAGAACGTTCTCCCTGGCTGGTTATGGTGGTCACTTTATGCTTCAACACAGAAGACTTCAAGGATGTTTTGGGGAAAAGAATCATATCCTGGCTATTCAGATACCCTGTGAAAGACCATCAGATACACAGCTATTTATCAGCAGTTAGCCTAAAGCTCTTGGATAATGATAAGAAATTAAAAACAAGCAGGTGATGAGAAAGGCAAGAACGAAGAACTGAGCTCTGTGAAGAACTAAACTCTGTGATGCACATCAAATGCCTTCCAAAGATGAGTGTTTACATTGTATGCTAGAAATACATACTTAAAAAATTACAAATTATTTAAAATTTTAAAAATTAAAAACAAAAGAGGAAAAAAAACCCCAAAACAATGTCCTACTGAAACTTTTTATTCATACTCATGGGAAACAGCCTTGCCTATAATTCACTGTGGCCTCTACTCAGTGACACCAACTTGTACTGGGGCCAATTTGAACCAAAGCCAAAATGCATTTTTCTCAGGTCTTTTTAGTTGATACGTGGCACTTCACTGGTGACTTTTTTCATATTATCTTTAACAAAAAATCTCATAAATCACATTGATTGTGCCCCAAGAGATAGGGACAAGGGATATTTCAGATGGGCACCCCTGAAGAGATTTGTCAGCTTTCTGTCCCATTCTAGACTGTTTTGAAAACCTTGAAGAAAGATTGAAACTCCCCACCAATCTGAGACTGTCTGAGAGCTTTTATAACATTAACTGAAAAAAACCCAGAACTCCCAACATGGCGTCCCATACATGCCCACAGATAAAGTCATTAACCAGATAAGCCCTGGTAGCTGTTGCAGTAGAGAGATGATCTTTAATGGGATCGCGAAGGCTGAAAAAAGAGAACATTGTGGAGTCCACTATGGAAAAGAATGGGCACTAAGCCTCACTAATACTCGAATTCCATGGCATTTCAGCCCCCTGCAGGTCTGGTAAGCGTGTGTAAGTTTGTCATGATGCTTGTGGTCTTGAAGCAAAGTCTGAACTCTTTGCAATGGAGTGAAAACGGCTTCTGTTGTCCCCGCGAGTATTGCCTGCACATCACGGGTTGCATATGGAGGAGGCAGGATAAACCCTCACGCAGATGAATGTAAGAGCCAGGGCAGTTGTTTTCTGCATTAATGGGTGAAGGAGTCCGTGACAAGTCTCGAAATCCATCCCGCCTCAGCAGAAGTAGTGAGTGCATGCCGGGATTGGATTCCACGCAGCTGCTGCTGGAACAGGACCCTCGGAACCGGAAACGGGATTGCTGCGTTGCTGAGAGCTGCGCGGTAGCCACCCAAGTAATCCTTCGTTTCACCTGCACTGCTGATGTGAGGTGATCGGGCTTGTTTTGAAGACTTTGGGTTAGTGGCCTCTTCATGAGCTTCTGAATCTGCCATGTTGCTTCCGACCTCTCTTATTCATGAGGGATTTTTTTAAACCTGTGCTACCAGCTGAGCCGTGCATTGTAGGGAGTGACAGCTTTTTAGTAACTTTCTCAATTCTTCCCATTGCTGCTGGTCTGTTAGGCTGTCTCTTCTGGAGTTGCTTTAGATACCTGGATTTCCTACAGCTGCAGGCCTCTTTTTTTATTTTTAAAGTATAACATCCATTTTATTATTTCTTTCCCAGGAGACGGTTCTTTTTCAGTCCCTTAATATATGTGCTGCCGAAGCGAGCACTCTGCATTCCATTGAGACCCAGCTCCTTGCACGGGCTTTGGTGGCAGTCCGGGGCAGCCCCAGCGGGTCTCGATTGCAGAGGAGGTGTTTGGTCCTTACGGGCTTCGGGAGTTCTGTTCCTGACCTATTTGCTTGAATGGCATAACTCACACAGCAATGCAGCTTTATGTAGAGCTGGGGAAGCACATAAATATCAATGACACTTGCTTCAGAAATGTCCGGCAGCGGCAGCTTCTACTGTGTTTCGAATGACAAACCTAATAGCCTTATCCCCGGACACGCACCAGGCGCAGTGGTTTATAATAGGCTGCACGTGGCCCGAGCATTGTTCCTTTTTTTTTTTTTTTTTTTTTTTTGTCATTTTGGGAGGACCTGCAAGAGGTTATGTGGTCTCTTGAAAAATTACTAACATGAAGACTTTCTGAGTGGACCCCTTATTGACTGAACTGTGGCATAGCGATATATGAATAGCAGTTCACACAGCTCCTTCGTAATCCTCAGGCAGCTGATGAGAATCGGAAATCCCGCTGACCCCAGCGTACCAGCCCGCCCTTATTTTATCAGGGCCTGTATTTTCTCTTAACGATGGAAGGAGGCCCACATGACTTCAGGTCTTCCAAAGCCCAGAACATCTTCTCATTAGAGTTCAACTGCTATAATAAAGAGGTGGAAAAAAAAAAATCAAGATGAACCGTAGTGGGGAGAATGTGAAAATGTGTTACTTTCTGGCCTTCAGGTTGGCAGGGCACCCAATTCTAGGACCCAGGTTGCTTTTGTCCCTGGGCCTGGCCTTGCTTGGGCACTGCGAGTGAGGTGTAGGGGAGAATGTGCGGAGGGTGCCACCCGCTGCCCAGCTCACTGTCCACGGGGAGACGGTCACACCCCTACATTCTGGAGGAGGCTGGCTAGGAGCGACATGGCTGGGAGGGAAAAGGGGAGAAAAGGTTTTAGATATGTGTCTGTCCCTGCAAGTCACGTGGTTGGACATCTCTTTCTCTGTAGCTCAGGTGAAGACCCTGAGTTCAATCCCCACCCAGTACTGTCAAAAAAAGGGGAGGGGATGTGGTCATTGACCTTCCTGACATGTTGGCCAAGATGGATCTTCCTTAACCCCGTTTCAGGAGGATAGGCTACATCTGTAGTAGATTTTGATTTTCACTGAGAAACTGGAAAATGTCACCTCCTTACAGTTCAGGTTGCTCTTGGTTGGGCACTTGAAGGCAGGGCAGAGAGGAGCTGCAGAGCTGACCAGGGGTGTTGGTGAGCACTGGGTCCCCCGCGCCAGGTCGTCGGAGGGCCACAGCCAGGGTGACCTTGGAGCTTAGCTGTGTCCTCTACACGGGGCGCTGTGCCGTGGGCTCCTTCCCTTGAGCTTTGTGTCTCAGGCCTGACAGAGCGCGTGGAAGTCAGGGATGGAAGAAGAGTCGAAACATTAGTGTTGATTGAATGAAAACTGACTGTGGGAGTCTACCTGCGGGTGAGGCCCCACCCCTTGGGCTCCCAGCCGTCTTGTGCTCAGGTTCCAGCATTGTCCTGGTGTTCACTGAGGGACCAAGGTGCATAGTGGGAGCTGTGGCCCACCTGCCCCCTCCCCAACTTTCCCTGACCTGCCTTCAGGGCCACGCTCCATGTTGCCTATGGGAGATCAAATGGGACACATTCTGGGGCAGGTTCAGGATGCTGTCTGAAGAGGCTGCTTGAATACCTTTTTTTGAGACAGAATGTCTTTGTGCTGCCCAGACTGGCCTGGAACTCCTGGGCTTGAGCGATCCTCCTGCTTCAGCCTCCCAAGCAGCTGGGACTACAGATGCTAGCTTATTTTTTGGAGACATCTATAGCCTGCAGAGCTGCTTCTCTTAGGGCTCTGGAGGTGGAGGGGGCGAAGCATGTGACAGCCTGGCTCCCAGACAGCTGAGGGTGCTCTGCTGTGGAGACAGCAAAAGCTACCTGGCTCCTGATGGGTGGAGCTGACCCTTGGGGCAGAGAGGCTGCCATGGTGGTTATGTGACCATAGTTGTGGGAGGTGGGTGAGTGACAAGGACGTATACTGTGAGGGGCACTTAGCAGGAACCCTCTTCTATCTAGTTTTGCAGAGTTGGGTGTGATAGGAGAGGAAATGGGGAGTTCTAAGCCAGTAGGTTGTGAGCCAGGAATCGAGGAATTTGGGGTTCTTTGAAGCCAGGAAGTCAGAAGAAGGCTGCATATCTAGCCTACCTGGGCTACTTGTGGTCTCATATTGTTTATCAGAAAAGTCTGTTAAATTGTCAGTAGTTCAGTTCCTGAGTGTTCTCTGGGGCCTCAGGCCATGTTTGTTTTGGTGTTGCTTTTCTGTTTCTTTCTCTTTTAACTGAGGACTGCACCAAGGGCCTTCATACTGAGCTACACCCACAGCCATCTCTACCTTTTGATTTTGACTTAGGGGCTCACCAAGTTGCCCAGGCTGGGCTTGAGCTTGTGATCCTCCTGCCTCAGTCTACCGGAGTATTGGGGTTCCAGGAGTGCGTCACCGCATCTGACTGGTGGTCTCTGTCTGCTCAGCTTAGTGGCATCCTCTGCAGAGGCCTCAGGCTTTCAGCAATATGGTGGGTCAGGGTGTCCGCTTGCGATGGGAAAGGAGGGCTTTGAGGCTGTGGTCCTGGCCTTCCTAACGAATCACTTGACTCAGAAATGACAAGTAAAGCAAGAACTATGTGCCTGGTCACAGGGCAGTTGCTTTTGTTTCTTCCTTGCACATAGTGCTTGGATGATGACTTCTGGGCTTCGGGCTCTGAGGGAGAGCAGTCCTTACATAACAGGTGAATTAATGTAGCAGGGAGAGAGGTGACATTTGTTAAGTGCCTACTGTATGCCAAGCATTGTACTCAACTCTTGGCATTCCCTAACCTACCTACTCCATACGGCAATCTCGACCAGCTGGTGACTGTAGTCATTCCTGGTAGATGGCAAAAAGCCAGGTTCAGAGGGGGATGGATTGTTCAAAGCGACAAAACTAGTTGAACTGCTCATTCCAGAACCTGTTCACTCTGCCCCACCTCCTCCCAAAGGGCAGTGGAGCTAGGAGAGAGGGAATAGAGTACATGGCATCCTGTTACCCAAATGGCTAACTCATGGTGCCAAGTCAGACTTGGCGACAGGTCCCAAGTACACACACTGTCATTCCTTGTAGGAGTCTTGTAGTTACTTGGTGGCTGTTTGTAACTGGACAGCCAGCTGTATTGTGGCCAAAGGTTGACCTATTGTCTTTGTCCTCATGGGTGGCCACCCTGTCACCCCTATTAATCACTGAGAACCAGTAAGAAGGTGCCAACCTTGGCTTCCAGGATTGCCAGGGACAGTGCAGTACTTGGGGCATAGATGGACGGCTGTGTGGATCTGGGCCCTCCTGACAGAAGAGCAGAGAGGAAAGGCTCCTGTCCTTCTGACTCTGGGGCACCTGGTCTACCAAGGAGACGCTTCCAAGATGCTTTGGAGGAAGTGTCCCTATTCATGGAACACTGATACACAGGACTGGGGAACCAATGTGCAGAAATGATGGGGGGGGGAGTTCCATCCTAGAATTGTAGTAGCTCAAATTAACCTTCTACCTATTAAAAAACCAAACCAAGCCAAACCAAACGAACAAACAACCCAAAAAACTACTGCCCTCATTTAAAAACAATACTGTAATCCCAGCACTTGGGGAGACTGAGGCAGGAGGGTTGCTATGAGTTCAAGGCCAGCCTGAACTATATAGCAAAACTCTGTCTCGAAAAACCAAAATTAAACAAACAAACAAAACACTGCTTCACCTGTAGTCCCAGCACTCCTGCTGAGGCAGGAGGATTCTTTGAGTTGGAGGCCAGCCTAGACTACATAGTTCAAGGGCAGTCTGAACTACTTATCGAGACCCCATCTTAAAGACAAATATGTCAAAACAACACCCTTAATTTTAAGTAGTTCAAGAGAGTATGTGTGGTTCAAGGGTCAGAATTAGACAGAGCCGGGAACATTAGGTAGGAATTGTGATGGTTGGGATGGGGAAACCCACGGCCAGCTTTAGACCCACTGAGATCCAGGCAGGTTCTGGGAGACTGGGCACTGGGTGATTTTATTTCTGAACATGGCTCTCAAGAAGGAGAGGCTTCAGCTGATCTGGCCTTGTCCTCCCCTGCAGTTCTGTTCTGTGTTTCCCATCACCATGCACCCCGCAGGGCACACTCCGCCGGGCTGAGGAGTCTGTGATCCGAGGCGAGGGTGCGACACTGACACTGTGACCCCGGGTGGCATTTCACCCTCAGCCCTGGGGAGTCTCTTGTTTCCTGTGGATGGGAACCTGGGAGGCCTCTTTCTTGAACAGTCCTCCATCTTTTTATTGTTCCAAGAATTTGGTCAAGCATTTGAACTTTCACCTGTCAAAATCACTTTTGGAATGAAGACGGCTCTCGCTCCAGCTTCTTAGAATAGCAAGATGAAGGTATCGTGTATCCCAGTGAGACCTTAATGGGGGCTTTCCCGTTTGGACACCCACCTTGAATTTATTGGAAACAGAAGTTCTGGGCATTGTATTTTTCATACATTTGGCTTAGATTTTAACTGGGTCATATTTCCCCCAAGATTTTTTTTTTCCTTGAGAAAAAGACTCTTGTTTCATTCCTTTACAGCAGCATTTGTGAGCTGGATAAAAATAGAGCAAACTGGCTCCATGCTTTGAGTTAATGTATTAAATCTGCAGGTTTACTTTTTTTTTTTTTAAACAGCATCTTTTTTTGTTGTTGATTGTGAGACAAAGTCTCATTGTGTAGGCCAGGCTGGCCTACAATGCATGGCAATTCTCCTGCCCCAGCCTCTGGAGTGCTGGGATCACAGGCGTGTGCCACTGTGACCAGCTGCAGGTTTACTTTTGAAGAGCATTTTGGATGAGACACTCTAGTCCCTTTAGAACCTCTGAGGTCCAAGAGTCTGACGCCTCCATGTGTTTGGCTACTACTGGTGCCCTGACTATGTAGCCATGCACACATGTTTTACGTCAGTTTTCTTTTTTTTCCCCACCTTTTTGAAGATTGTACTCTTCCCTTTAGCTTGAATTAAAAAAAAAAAAAAAATTAAAAAAAAACTGACTTGGAAATTTGTTTGATGTGGAATTTCTGATGATTAGTAGGTAGTAACTTGATAATCAATAGCATTTCAAAGACAATATTTATAGTAGGACATCTAATCCAAAACATTTAAGTCACAGTTGAGGACTATCACTTGGAAAAGTGGCTGGACATGGGTGACTTGCCCAAAAGTCTTGAGTTTTGTGCAGGGCCCGGGGTTCCGTGCAAACCTGTGCTGCTGTGTTGACTACAGGGTCTCAGAAGCCGGGCTGGCCTCATGATTTCGAGACCTGTGGGCTTAGGGGACCGTGTACTTGATTTAATGCTCTGCTGTTATCACCTTTAAATTTGTAATGCTTTTTGTAGCTTTTTTTTTTTTTTTTTTTGAGACAGGGTCTCAGTGTATAGTCCAGGCTGGCCTTGAACTCACAGGGATCTTTTTGTCTTAGTTTTCTGAGTGCTGGGATTACAGGTGTGCTTTCGAACAGAAGGCCCTCCATTTCCATTTTTTTTACTGGACCTGGCGAATTATGCATGAGTAAATAGTCCTCCTGGTCTTTTGCGGGGGTTGGGGGTGGGGGGTGGGGGGCGGTACCAGGGGTCGAACTCACAACCTTGAGCCTGCCAGGCAGGCACTTACGCCACTGAGCTAAATCCCAGCTTTTTTTTTTTTTTTCAAATGCAATTGATTACATAGAAAAATCCTTGGAAGCTGTTGGATGTCGTGACACATGTCTGTAATCCTGACCCCTCAGGAGGCCGAGGCAGGAGTATCACAAGTTTGAGGCTATCCTGGGAAACTCAGTGAGACACTATCTCAAAATAAAAAAAATAAAATAAAATAAAAAATAGGAAGGACTGAGGATGTAGCTCAGGGGTAGAATGTTTGTCTAGCATCCATAAAGCCCTAGGTTTAATCTCTAGTACCAAAACAGAACCAAACCACAATCTCCTGATATCTTAACTTGGCATGAGGGTTGTTTGAATTTAGTCTTGTCAGCCAGTTTGCAGTAATCTTTATTTGTCCAGTGTAGATAGACGATCACGTATAGATGATCAGATGTAGATACTGATTGTACAGCTGTGAAATTACTTCTGGATTCTGTGGGTGTGGGTGTGGGCTTTAAAACAAGGTCTTTTGTTACAAGAGACGTAACAATAGGTTAATTTTTTAAAAAGCCACAGTCTTGCTGTCTTGAGTGGCAGGCCGCGTGCGCCCTAGCAGCCTGGGTGTGCTTTCCGTGTGCTGTCACTGGGTTTCATCACACACAGTTTGGTTGTGTTTAACCAGCGTTTAGGTGGCTGCTGGTGCCTGGGTGGGACAGGTTGGGGTGATGGCTCCGAGGTGAAGCTTCACTGGGTAACATTTGGAGGGAGAGAGAAAAAAGAAGGGGATGCTGATTCTACAGATGTTCGTGTGCCGTGGGTGCAGGATGAGACTGGAGGTTGGACGGAACCTCGGAAGGGCTGTGGCCGGCGGCTTTCATGACCTTTGGGAGGACTCTGGCTTATCATTCACCCTCTTGGCAACAGAGACTTTGTCCAGTGGCTTTAGCCTGTTCAGGGTTTCCTCTTCTGAGCGACTCGCTTGTGAGAGCAGCAAAGATGAAGACAATTGGCAACACCCCTTGTTGTGAGATTTAAGGGGAAGCTGGCTTCTTCAACCTGTACATAGGGGCATAAATAGAAATAACTTTATAGGGAAAACATGACTAGGGCATAATAAGTATTATGGTTAAATAGGGTGGGTTTTTTTGGTTGTTGTTTGTTTATTTGTTTGTTTGTTTTACCAGTACCGGGGATTGAACTCACAACCTCATGCCTGCTAAGCAGGCATTTAAGCCATTGAGCCAAACTCCCAGCCCTGGACATAAGTATTAGTGGGAAAAAAAAATTGCAAAACCAATCCTAAGCCAGACATGATGGCACATACTTGTCTTCCCAGTATTCTAGGAGGCTGAGGCAGGAGGATCACAAATTGGAGTTGCCCAGCCTGGCACCTTAGCAAAACCTTGTCTCAAAATAGAAAATAAAAAATGGCCTGGGGAGGTAGCTTATTGTGAAGGCTCTGAGTTCAATCCCCAGTACTGAGAAAAAAGAAAAAAAAAATGTAGGCCTGAACATGTAGATCAGGGCAAGGCACTTGCCAAGTGTGTATGAGGCCCTAGGTTTTGATTTACAACAACACAAAGACAAAGCAGCAAACAGGAAAACAAAGCAGAACGTAATCAGTGTGCGTAAGTGGACATACAGAGTCTGCAGCGTATATGGCATCAGGTATCAGGTGGTTGTCTGTGATGCAGCTGCTCCTTTTGGTTTTTTCTGGTCTATATTTCTGAAATTTTGTTTTTCTTTCAGTTTTTTGGGACAGAGTCTTGCTATGTAGTTCAGGCTGGCCAAGGCAAGGCCTGAGCTCACTCTGTGGCTAGGGCTGGCCTCAAACTTGTGGTGGTCCTCCTGCCTCAGTTGCCCTTCTGAATGCTGGGATTCGAGGCATGTGCCACCACACCTGGCATGGTTTCTTTCAAAGATAAAAATTGTATTATGGAAAATTTTAAGTATATGCTAAAATAGAGACAATAATATATTGTTATGATCCAATGGTACCAGTTAATAACATTTTAGAATCATTTTTCATCCATTCCCGTACTCCAGTATTTGCGAGCAAACACTGGCAGTGATTCATTTTAACTCTGACTACAGTCCTGTAGTAGGCGAAGACTCCATTTACTTTTTTACGCTTGCGTAACCCCCGGGTGACCCAGTCTGTGCCTTTCTCCTCAGATAGCAAGGCCATCGTGGATGGAAACCTGAAACTCATCTTAGGCCTGGTGTGGACACTGATTCTCCACTACTCCATCTCCATGCCCGTGTGGGAGGACGAAGGGGACGATGATGCCAAGAAGCAGACGCCAAAGCAGAGGCTGCTGGGATGGATTCAGAACAAGATCCCCTACCTGCCCATCACCAACTTTAACCAGAACTGGCAAGATGGCAAGGCCCTGGGAGCCCTGGTAGACAGCTGTGCGCCAGGTGAGTGCCCTGGTCCCCAGGTGAGTGCTTCGCATGAGAGTGTGCGGGTCCTGCACCTGTGGCTTTGCTGGGATTGCTGTGGAAGTCAGACCTCGGGGCCAGGCATGCTGTTTGCGCCTCCTTGGGGAGGTCTTCAAGGGGTATCCATAGGCACGTTTAAGCGACAAACCCAGATTTGTGCAGATTCCCCATGAAGGCCTCCGTGCTTGTGCTTCAGGCAGGCTTGGGGTTTAACTTCAGGACTCCGAAGTCCTCTGCCTTCCCTCACTGGTGCCTGGTTTCCCCATGGCTTCCACAGAAACATGTGGTCCTGTTAGGTGGCTTGGCATGAAAATCTAAAGAATTCCACCGAGTGGAAAGTACCCGTTCTTATTAACCACTGGTTTGACTATATAAGGCTTTCCTTGCTCTTTTCTCTCTGTATTGCTGGGGAATCATGTTGGTTAGGATCCAGTTGGAGCCTTCTCCACCCTTGGTTGAGTGTACCCCACAATTGTAATTATCCTCATTGGAGGGTTTAGATAGATCAGTAGAGTTTGCTGGTACACACTCAACTGAAAAGCCAGGGCCACTGTTTATACATCCCTCCCAAAATGGTCTTTTAATTTTAAAAAAGCCTTAATAATTATATTTTCCTTTTTCCAAGTGTTCTTTCTGTGCTGGGCATGTTACCATTTAGTAAGGCAGTGGTTCTCAGCATGCTCCAAGCAGATAGGCTAATGTCAGCTGAGGACGGGAGAAGGGCTGACCCAAGGCCACTCTTCCTCCACAGGCTGAAAATCGGTGTTTCCCAGGAATGATCTGAAGCAGTGCTAGTGCATTTCCTTGTGCCCTCCTTCTTCTGTCTTCTGACACAATTTAGGATGCCCCTTCCCAGTTTAAATTTGAGGACTTTTACTCTAGTCCTATATGACTTGTGCTTATAGAGGCTGTAAAATAATTGTAGAATTGCCGGCACCCCTCCTCCTTTTGGAGACAGGGTCTTGTTCTGTAGTTCAGACTGGTCCTGAACTCACTATATAACTCAGTCTGGCCTTGAACTTGGGGCACTCCTCCTGCTTCAGCCTCCCCAGTGCTGGGATTACAGGTGTGTACCACTATGCCTGGTAGTATTGTGTCTTTGAACAAGTGGATTTTTGAATCACACAGTAAGTTAATTCTGTCCTTTTAGATATAGCCAGAAGTAGGGTTAAAAAAAAAAAAATTCTCTCCTGTGATTAGGCACCAGGCCCAACCAATTTTACGGTATTTGTTTATATAGCAGACCTTCCAGGGATGTAAAGTGCCTCTTAATACAAGACAGTGCACCAAAGCCGAAATCAGTGCCAATGTAGATTAGTTTCCATTCTGCCACACTTCTGTCTGTAGCAAAATTTGCCCGTAAAATGTGTAATGCACCAAGAATTTGGGGGAGTCAAGACCAAATGAGTTTATTTTTTGATCTGTGCTTTTTTTGGTAATCTCTTTGTTTAGCTGAAGCTAACAGCATCTTTTGTGTCTGTGCCCACAGGCCTGTGCCCAGACTGGGAGTCCTGGGACCCACGAAAGCCTGTGGATAACGCCCGAGAAGCCATGCAGCAGGCGGACGACTGGCTGGGTGTCCCGCAGGTGTGTGTGCCCGGGCCGTGTCCCCCCAGACTGCTTCCACCCTCTGGCTCATTTAGGGCACCTTTCTGGGTCGACCTTCTTGGCATTCAGCATCATTTTGGCTTTCCATTGGCACTCTCCAGTCTTCTTGCATTTACTGTAATAATAGGTTCGCATGAACCTAGTACCTGTGCATTATCCAGAAATCTTCGTGTCACTCTTTCTTTGTCACGTGATGGAAATTTTTCTGTTCTTTTTGCTGCATATCCAAATTTTTAACTCTTATTAGTCTGAGCCATGGCTACTATAGATGGTATCTAAGAGAGGTGTGCACACACACACACACACACACACAGAGATGTATACAAATCTATGTACAAAATGTATACATCAGGGGAAAAAACTTGGATAAGTATTTTAATATTTAATATATTGAAACATGAGATTAATACAAGTTACCTGTGGCCTCTGCAATTACAAGAGATGCTCAAAGTGGTGGCCATGAGCTTCCAGACATCATTCGTTAATATAGTGAACTACTTCAATGTGAATACATTTTTTTTTTAAGAGTAAGAAACATTCATTGAAAGAGAGATAGCTCCTTTCTAAGAAGAGACAGAAGAGGGTCCCGAATGGGTGGTCCCTTGTATACTTTTTTTGGTGGAATCTATGTATCTTATCTTGGCATTAATAGAAACGGTGGAATAACTTAACAGTGTTCCTCTCACAGGAATAACAAAAAGAACTTGGAAATCGAATAAGACTTAGATACCATCTATAGTAGCCGTGTTGTTCATTTGAGTTCAGTCTTGTTAACTGAGAGGAGAACCAATGTTTCCCCTCTAAAAACCCCCTACCTGTTAAGCACCCTGGCTCCCATGCTGAAAACTCTGTCAGGAGCGGGTGTAGGTTGCTAGTGCTGTGGGACCTCACACCTTGCTCTGGGCTCTGCGAGGGTCAGAGTCGGTGTTCAGAGCTAGGTTCACTGTATTTGTAACAGGATTCTTTGAAAGGTAGCAAAAGCTTGCCAGTTTCTGTGGTTTGGTTTGGAAGTCATGTCCCTGCTACATGATCTGTTTGTTGGCTCATCCAACCTCAGGAAGTGGTGTGGTATGTTTTTCTTTTCATCTTAAACCTGAAACCATCGCTTTTAGACGTCCATGTGTTGTTGGCACTGGGACGTTGTTAAGGGAGCTGAGGAAGAATGCCAAATCCGCGCACATCCTACTTTGTGTGGAATGTATCGTAGGCGACTGCTCAAACCCAAATAGCTGTTTTGTTCTTGTAGGCTAATGCTCAGTGTTTTCTGGTGCTTTCTATCATGGGGAGAAAGAAAAAAAAATTTTTTTTTTGGTCTTTTTGAGACAAGGTCTCACTGTGCAGTTCAGGCTGACCTTGAGCTCACTTTGTAGCTCAGGCTGGTCTTGAACTCAACAATTCTGCCTCAGCCTCCCGAGTGCTGGGATTACAGGCATGTGCCACCACACCTGACTTGGGAGAGTGAAATTGAGTTCATCTGTTAGCCATTTTGACGAGCCTGGCTTATGGGACAGCCTCTGTTTATCTGAGGAGGTGTGGCCTGCATGCCGCAGCCTGGCTGGAGGCAGAGAGGACTTTGTGTGCTTTAGAGCAGGGACAGGTGGGGGATCTGAGATTGTTGACACCTTCAGGGTGGCCACCTGTGCAGTCTTGCTTTTCAGCTGAATGTCAGGAGAAAGTCACTTCTTTTTTTTTCTTTTTAAAGAAATGACGCCTAATATTTTTGAGACCTCTTTGTTACCGCTGGTTTTTTTTTTCCTATGTTATTTTATCAGTAGGTATTAATAGAGATGCAGACAGAGCAAAAGAGACCCTTTTGTGAGCTTTTTGGGTAATATTTCTAATTGTGTGTGCTTATTTCTTCTTCCTCCTGTCTTGATATAGTTTATTTCTTTATCCTTTCTGGAAAGTTTGACCAGGGCATTGAATAGAGTCTTTCCTGGGGAGGTGGCGGGTATGCATCTTTGGACATGTGAATTTCCTGGAGTCCCCTAGCTTCCAGAGAGGTTGGTGATGCGTCAAAAAACACTGTTCTTGGTGTTTGCTTGGATGTAATTTCACTTAGCTGAGAAGCTGACTCAGTGTCTTAATACTCGTAGCCTTTCGTGGGTCCGAAGCGATGTGGGCATTCACCTGCTGTGTTGTTACCCTAGGTCATCACTCCCGAGGAAATCATCCACCCGGACGTCGATGAGCACTCGGTGATGACTTACCTGTCCCAGTTTCCCAAAGCCAAACTCAAGCCAGGGGCTCCTCTTAAACCCAAACTCAACCCAAAGAAAGCCAGGGCCTATGGCCGAGGTAAGTGCTGGGCCCATTGGATTTGAGGCTTGTCCTCTGGCGTTATTACATGGCTGCAAGAGAAATGTTCTCAGGATCGGAAAGATAGAATTGGCTTCATCCTTAGAGATGTTCTGGGCCTCCTTTGTCACTTTTTTTTTTTTTAAACCTAAGATTCACTTGTTTGTATGTTTTGTTCTTCAGGTTTTTTGAGACAGAGTCTCACTGTGTAGTTCAGCCTGACCTTGAACTCACTATGTAGTCCAGAGTTGCCTCCAGCTCACAATGATCCTCCTGCCTCAGTTTCCCCAGTGCTGGGATTACAGGCATGTGCCATCATGCCTGGCTGATTTATTTGTTTATGACTACCAGTCATATTCTGCTTTGTCAACTGAAGGCTTTAAGAAACACTTCTGTCATGCGATAGAGAAGGGTAACATTGTGGTTTCAGTTCAGTAATTTTCTTGGTAGGACTAAGAAAGGACCACTGTGCCTGTTTTTTCAAAGAGGAATCAGAGCCCAGTGCATGGGGTGGGGGTGGGTCTTTTTTCTCAGGGTCTCAGTTAGTGGTGGAGTTGGGCAGGACTCGGGGTCACCTGGCTGGTGACTCATTTCTCCTGTGGGGCAAAAGCTGCCTCCAGTTTCCAGATGGGGTGGGAGCTATTGTTAACCCCTGGCGGGCACTTCCTTGCTGAGACATCCTGTTTATGACTTGGACGGATCTCTGTAGGACACCGTGCCACCAGAACGTGATGGCAGGTTGAAACAATTTTGAAGCACTTGATGCTCTGGTTGCTGTTTGACTTCGAGCGCACTAACACGCTCCCTCCCTTTTTTGAGAGAGGGCCTCACTGTCTCAGGCTGGTCTTGAACTCACAGCAATCCTCCTGCCTCAGCCTCCTGAGTGCTGGAATTGTAGCCATTGCCACCACACCTAGCTAGCACACTAACTTTTATTTTATTTTATTTTATTTTATTTTTTTGCAGCACCGGGAATGATTGAGCTCACAACCTCGCGCCTGCCTGACAGGCGCGTAAGCCACTGAGCCAAACTCCCGGCCCTGGTTTTTTGAGGCAGGGTCACACTGTGTAGCTCAGGCTGGCCTTGTGCTCGTTGTATCTCAGACCGGCCTCGAACTCACAATGCTCCACCTACCTCAGCCTCCCGAGTGCTGGGATTAAAGGCGTGCGCCACCACGCCCGGCTACACTGACTTTTAAAGAGTACAGTTACATGGCTGAAGTTTGTTTTCTGGTAACAATCATCTCAATGAGATGCAGCTTACTCCATTTTCTATGGAGAAGAGAAGTGCATTTTATTTCTCAATTTTCATAATTACTATTGGGATGACATTTATACACATAGAATATCCTTTATATACTTTCCCAGAACTGATAGTTGTTACCATTGTAATTTAATAATTTTCTCTTGCCGTGTGTGTGTGTGTGTGTGTGTGTGTGTGTGTGTTGTTGAATTGTTTGAAAATAAGTTGCAGGCATGGTGACAGTTTACACCTTCATACAGCAGTGAATCTCTGAACAGGATATCTTTTTACATAACCACAATATTCATTATCATACGTGGGAAAACAGGCAGTCATTTCATATCACCTAGTATTCAATTTGTATTCAACTTATCCTAAAATTTTTAGTTATAGTTTCATAAATCAAGATCTGAATAAGTACTGGGCGTGGTGGCACATACCTATAATCCCAGAATTTAGTAGGCTGAGACAGGAGGGTCACTGAGTTTGAGGCGAGCCTGCACTGTATAAGGTGAGACTCTGTCTCAGGGGTGAAAAAAAAAAAAAAATAAAAGATCTGATTGAGCTTCACTTGACATTTAGTATTTCTCTTGAGACTTTTTTTTAATATAGAAAAATTCCCGCTGCATTTCCAGTAGCAGTGACCTCCGGAGATTCAGATGTGTATCGCACAGCCCGTTGCATGCATGCATATACTCCCTTGAAGGATAGTGTTACCCCACCTGGCACCACCCTTTCCCTCTGGACAGCACAGTGCTGACCACGTGCTGCTGTCTCCCCCAGTGGCCAGGTCTCCTCCTCTGCCTTGTTGGAAATGTTTTAGACCAACAGAGAGCCTGAAAACGCTGGTTTGGATTCACTTGCAGTGGGTGGGTTTGTGCTGTCATTTGTGTTTGTGTCAGCATTGAGGATGCCATTGGAGGCCAGTCACTCAAAGGCCAGCCTGTCCACCCTTCCTTTCTCTAAGCCGTAACCAAAGTGGGGGCTGGAGTGAGGAATCTCTGAGTTGAAAGATTATGTATGCTTCCCGAGCGACAAGAAAGCTACCGCCGAGCACAACTCTTGTCAACAAAACTGGCCAACTGGATTGAGTCTAATCAAAGCATAAAATACTTGTTTGTAATGACCTTATCACAGGCTGTCCGGTTTCCCCATTGTTAATGTGAGATTGTTTCCTTTCACAGTACTATTTTCTAGAAAATGACTACTTGCTAGGATTCAGGAATGTAGCTGGCCACTGTCACTTCCTTTTTCTGTCTCTGTAAGCATGTGCACTCCTGGGGGAAAACAAACCTTTTGTTCTTTCATGCTTATATAGGTGTCTATAGTTCCTTTGCATTTTTATTGTGGAGATAGAAAATATGTATATGTATGTGTGTATATATACGTATATATATATATACACACACACACACACACACACACACACACATATTTTGTGAACCAAGAAGAACCAAGTTAAATTACCCCATAAGGTCAACGTTGAATATAACCATTGAATTTAATTTGGCTCTTAGTCAATTCTGTTTGTGACCAGAATTGTGGAAAGAATTAAGTTTTTGAACCGAGGTCTATCTGCCCATATATATAATGCAAACGTATATATGTATGTATTTAACAAAAATTGACCTTTTAAACCATTTTTAAGTGTTCAGATGGCATTAAGTACATTCACTATCATATTACCATCACCACTATCGATTTCCAGAATTTTTAAACTTCCCAAACTAAAACACCATATTGTTTAAACAGTAACTATTTATTCTTCCTTTCTCCCTGCTCTTGGTAACCTCTGTTCTATTCTCTGCCTCTCTGTGCTGGGATTAAAGGCATGCGCCACCATGCCTGGCTCACTTTGTGTTTCTTACCTAACTGGGAATTTATCCAGAATATAGTACCAGAGAGCCCAGGTCTTCAACAGATTGTTGGCAAGGAGAAAGAGATGGAGACACGTTCAGAGATCAAATGAGATTTAAGAGATTATATAAACCTTATTTGGATCCTGTTGAAACTGATTGATGGAAAACTTCATGAATTGCTGTTCAACATTCAATTAAAAAAAAACTCATGAAATTTATAAAATAATTAGAATCCTAACTGAATGTTTGAAGATATTGAGGCGTTATTATTAATTTTTTGACATTATATTGCTCATTCCCCATCACACCCCACCCCACCATAATAACTTGAACTATTTCTTTTTTGGGGGGGGTGGTAGTACTGGGAATCGAACCTTGGATCTTCACACTGAGCTACACTCCCACCACTCCCCCCAACCCCATTTTTTTTTTTTTTTTTTTTTTTTTTTTTTTTT
>RJWM01026223.1:0-28360 GCA_004363535.1 Dasyprocta punctata | reverse complement strand
CTGCAACTACAGTCTTTAATCCTTTTTTCTTCCTTCTTTTTTCAAAGCAGGGCCACAGTTTGTAGTTCAGCCTGGTCTTGAACACACTGTGTAGCCCAGGCTGGCCTCAAACTTGCAGCAATTCTTTTGCCTCAGTCTTCCATGTGCTGGAATTACAGATGTGTGTCACCATACCTAGCCCTTAATCTTTTTTAACTAGCGAAATAATAGCTAATATTTTTAATAGCTCCAAAAATCTGTCTTTACTGAGAAAAAGGATGGTTTGTATGCTTATCCATTCAATTAATATTCATTAACAACCTACTCACGGTATTAACAAAATGAACCCAAAAATAGAGCTTAAAATCTAGTAAAAAATTAAGGAAATAAATCAGAGTAATAAACATATTACACGGTATTATATGCTCAGCAGGAAAAAAATGAGATACATGTAACAAATGAGGGAATCTGCAGCTATAACTAAGCAGCCAGGCTAATGAAAAACAATGTCCATTTTACTAGTGACTTTATGTCATTTCTGACACACCGTACTTTATAAAAGTGAATTAATTAGGCAGTTACCAGCACAATACTTAACTTGATCTCAGTGATTACTTCAGTTGCTTTCTCGCCTCTGACATACAGTAGACAGCACCCACAACGTAAAGGAGAAAGGTTTACTTTGGATCACAGTTTATAGAGGGTTCAGTTCACAGGTGGCTGGCTATGAGCCAGGGCAGCACAGTAGAAGGAGGAGGGTTGCTCATAACATGGTGACAAGAAACAGGGAGAGAATGTCCTTTCTCTACCTTTTCTGCCAAGGGAAAAAATTTTCAGCTTCTGTCCTCCCTCTGTGTGAGACAGTAGCTCACAGTGCTGCCTACGCATCTAAGCATTGTAAGGAAAGTTTAAAGGGTATTTTTGCAGGGCAAACACCAAACTATTAAAATTAGAAATTCAGGGAAGGAGGTCTGACTCTAAATATTTTTAAACAAAGCTTCTGTACATGGGGGAAGGGAAGAAGAATTGAAAGGAGGGGAGAGGAATTGGGAAAAAAACAATTATATTGTGGAGCACAAATTCCTTACAATGAACATGAGACTATGCATGGGAAATACATACTCAGAAAAAATTTAATGGTGTTCAGATGATTCTATGGTTGCATCAAAACTAAGAA
Source organism: Dasyprocta punctata (assembly GCA_004363535.1). NCBI lineage: Eukaryota > Metazoa > Chordata > Mammalia > Rodentia > Dasyproctidae > Dasyprocta > Dasyprocta punctata. The sequence continues at coordinate 27,204 of RJWM01026223.1, read as the reverse complement.
ACAGTAATTGAAAATGTCAGGTCTGAACTAGATCTTATTAAAGCAAAGCCTCTCACCTTTGACCAGAAAGCTAAAAGAAGTACAAGAAATACCAACATATAAGTTGAAACATGTTCATTAGGGAGTAAAATGCTGGGTGAAACTCTTTTAAAGTCTTTCCTGGTGTTCTGAAATTTCCAGCTATTGTCACTTAAACGACCTAAAGGCCATCTAATCTAGCAAGGGGAGCGGCCTCTAATTTGCTCTAACGAAGTTGTTACTGCAATATCTGGCTCCCCATATGAAAGTAATAAATACTAATGGCTATCACTAGTTTTACAGACATTTCCTGCAAAGTGTGTGCACTATTCATTATTAAATAATATTAAGTATGGAATCCCTTCATAATTTCTTGATAGTTTATTTGCAACTAAGTCAGAGGAAATTTTTTGGCAGCTATTTGCACTTATAATCTGTCCATTGAAAAATGTTGTTTTTGGTACACATACATTTGTCTGCTTATATCATGGTTGATTTTAAAATCAAACTGCATGACACAGACAATGAATACATAAATAACTCCTTCAACTCATTGCATTAATATTTATTAAAGGTAAAATCATGCAGAGCCAGTAATTAATCCAAGAAGAAATATATAATGTTTCCCTATGGGTACAATTTTAGAAGGAAGTTCATTATTATAGTAACAGTTCAGCTGTCTTTCCTAATTTTTATGACACTTTATAAAGAGTACATAATCCCAGTCATAAGAGTTAAGAACCATATCTGATAGTTTGTAAGATAGCATTGATATTAGATCTCTATGGCCAAAATAAAAATATATCATGCTTAACTTCACACTTCATAGTATGACCTAACATCAAAAAATATAAATTTTATGAATGTTGCCATTATACTGACATCTTGTAAGTGGACAAGTTTTCTTAAAAATAGATAATTCTAACAGAAAAGTAGAATAATAATAAATACAAAACTTTGCACACTAAAAGTAGGTAACAGATATGTATGTTGGCCAATGTTTATTAAAAGGAATTACCTCTAGAGATTTTGGAGATTGTCAGGTCCCAAAATCTGCAAGATAAGTCTGAAATCTGGAGAAAGAGGGGCTGACAGCCTGAGGGTCACGATGCAGTAGCCCCAGTCCTAAGGTCAGTGCGCTGGAAAGCCGATGTGTCAGCTCGAATTCAAAAGCAGAAAAAAGCCAAGATCCAGTTGAACTTTGAATTCTTACCTGGGGAAGTGTCATACATTTTCATACTATTCGGTTTTTTAATTGATTTGATGAGACCTAACGACATTAGGGCAGGAAATTGGTTTTACACAGCATACCAATTTAAATGCTAATTTCACCCAAAAACTTCCTCATAGATACTTTCAGAAAAATATTTCAATGTGTGGCACAGTCAAGCTGACACATACCATTCGCCATGACGACATGTTTGTATAATATTCTAAAACACACTGGTAATCTGAGGCTGGTTTACACTTACAGAAAAGGACGGGATAATAGACTGTGGATACAGCTGTAGACTTGCTTGCGTTTCTTCATTAGAGCTGCTCCTGTCCTGTTACAGTCCTCTCTATCCTGACCACACTATCCTTCCATTTCCCAGGGCCTCTGATTAGCCGACATCCACGAGGACAAAAAATTGTTCAGTATAACTCATAGCTTTGTTTCTCTTCTGATGCTCCTACAAAATGACTTTATTGAATGATCACCAAATTAGAAAATTAAAGTCCTATATAAAGTTTTATCAACTTGTGTCAAATATTACCTCGAGGTTTATAGACCGGCTGCCTCAGTTTTATGACTTTAATAGTTTTATTGCTAAGGAGAGGAGATGATGTCTGCAATTTTTGTTCATGTAAATTTTCATGCTCCTTGTAATATCTAAACAAAGATCTTTATCTCATCTTTTGTGATCATGGGATGTGTTCTGGTATAAAAACCCACATGGAAGAGAAAATGAGCTTTTACTTCCCCCTATTAGTGTATTGTTTATGATAATCTTACTTGATGACGGTCCTTAATGTTTATAATTCTCAGTTTTCACTTGTACAAAATGTAAAAGAAAAAAATGCTACTTTTTAAAGTTAACATGTAGACTAAAATAATGGGTATAAAATTTTTAATGTATTATCTAGCATACAGTAACATTAACATTGTGTTAATATTTTTTTGACTAGGAGGCACTAGGATAGGCTGTTCTTTTTAACTCTAGGTCTATTTCTTCAGAAATACTCTATTTTAACAAATCTGAAAATATCATAAAATAAGATTAAATTATATTTCCTGCAACTCATTTCCTCAAAGCTAGAATTTTATCTTAATGCACCAAATGCAGAAAAAAATTCTTTTTCATCTGACCTTTCTTTTAGAGGCACTTAACATCACAGACAATCATCCTTCTCAAGAGTACCAACCGTTGTCAAATTCAGAAGATAATAGCTAAGATTTCAGATTATAATATCTCAGATCTAGGGAATAGACCAGACATTGAAGGAGTTTAAAATCCTTGTCTTCCTGAGAAAATAAATACTAAATGTGTCGCTAGAATCAAAATCAAGTAGGCAACCTCTGGCTTAATTCCAGTGTGCAATGGAACATATTCCAGATCTGTCTTGGAGTAATTCTTATTTGAACTCCAGAGACATGAAGCCACTGTAGTTAGATGTTAATGAGAAATCTCCATGCAGTGAAGCAAAGTACAGTAAAGCAGTTTTTGATATATTAACCAAATAAGCCAGCTATCTGTCCTTTGCAAAAATCTAGGAAGAGAGAGCAGAGAACAGCAGTATAAAGCATGGATATGCCAACACTTAAAGAAAATACTGGCAGGATTTTAGGGGTTTTATGAAAACTATGGAGTTAAGTACTGTTGTAAAGATAAAGGATAAGGTATGTAAACACAAAAAGAAAAATTGGAATTCAAAAACTGAGTGAAAACTCGGTTATCCCAATTTAATTAATCCAAAATGTTTCTTCTGTAATGAAATTGTGACTTCCACCCTTTGTTATTTCCATTAAGAGAGGAGTCTGGTCAGGTTACCTCAACGTGTAATTTACAATTTAAATCTCTAAATCAAATCCTTATATCACGTGGTTACTCGAGCCAGGTGTATCCTGAAGTAGGCAGTAGCATGTAAAGGATAATGGGCATCATTACTTGGACTAATTTTATTGGTGACCACACAGTTGAGGTAATGTTTGTGGCAGATTTAGATCAATTAAATTAGCCAAATGTGATTGTTTACTAATTTGAACAATTTTGCTCAGAAGTAAAGTTCAAAAACACTTCTCTATATTAATCTATCAGGAAAACTTGGATCATATGTTAACTTTATTAAATAAAGAAGAACTATTATCAAGAAAATCCCAAACCTTTGTGCCTTTCCTTAGGGGATACTGATCCTGTCATTTTCTCTTAAGCACTTAGATAGAAACATTGTCCAATGTTTACACAAAGTAAAAAGTAAATTTTCTACAAGCATTTCCTTTCAGTCATGTGAATGGTCACAAGACTGCACCAATGCCACATTCCTGAGTGTCTGAGTATTTTTAGGTTACAAAAACACATTTCCAATAATGTAAAACACGTTAGAAGTGGATCAGACCACAGGTTCTACTCAATTTAAATTAAACCTCAATATCAATGGAAGGAAACAAAACAAGGAACTGATGAGGAAAGGCAGGAAGAAGCTAAATGAAGCAAGTTGATCTTTGAAAACAAAAAAAGATGATATTCTACAGAGGGAAAAAACAAACACACAAAGATAGAACTAGAACTGCATTTCTTCTTGGGATCCAAAACTCAATATACGTTGATCAGCATAAAGCACCTAGAAAATAAATAAATATGTAACACACAAAGATAGAACTAGAACTGCATTTCTTCTTGGGATCCAAAACTCAATATACATTGATCAGCATAAAGCACCTAGAAAATAAATAAATATGTAAAACAACAATACTTTTGGTGGACATCATACCATGGAAAAATCAGAGCAAGGCAATTAAACAACTAGTCTCCAGTAAAGAATAAACCTCAGCAAAAACGCAGCATATCATCAACTCTTTCAAGCTATGAAACCTAATCCAGCAGCCAGAGAAATTTTAAGAAAAATGTTGTGATATTTTTGTTCATTTGGTGATCATTTCTCATTTTTCAGCATGATGGTAGTGACCATGGATGGGGGCCACATTCCTGCGACAGAAATTGTTCATTTTAAAATGTTTAATTTTATGTTCAATGATTTTGACTTCAGGTTTTTTTTTAAGAAAATATTTCTAAAGATGCCATTTTCCTGCACCTGATCAATGGAATCCAAACTTAAGAAAAATACAGAACCTTGGATTGAACAATTTTCAACAAAATGGTGGATCTATACTTCAAAAATGCCAATATCATGAAAATCAAGGGAAAAATTAAGGAATTCTTCACAGGTACGGACTGTAAAAAGGCATGTCAAATAAGCAAAGTATATCTCTTAGAGTGAGACAGGATCTTGCTATGTTACCCAGGCTTATTTCAAACTACTGGGCTCAAATATTTCTTCTGCTTTAGCTTCTCAAGTGTTGGAACAACAGAGGCCCATGTCTGTGAAAGGTTAGCTTGCAACCTAGCCATCAGTGACATGACTGGAATGAGACCCATTTTTGAAGTTTATCAAAATGAGCATCTTCATTTGATGGAGGTACTGTGGTTATGCAAGCCATGCCCTTTTAAATGAGCAGTAAATTCTTCCAAGATAATTAAACATAATATCAGCACCAGAGAGAAAGAGAGAGCAAGAGAGAGACAGAGAGACAGAGAGAGAGAGGGGCTATAAATGATACTAGTGAAATTGAAATGCAGGTGAAAAGGGGTGTTATTTGTACTGCTCTGTCCCCACTACTTTAATGCATGTACTCATGCATTCCGTCCATCTGAGCCTAAGGAACTCTTAATAATCATGCATGCTTTTGCAATTCTGCTCACTTTCATCCTTGTCTACTCCTTAGATTCCAGTGACTCCCAAATCCATATACGGTATTCACCCCAAGACATGTTCATTCCCTAACTAATCTAACTCCTCAGCATCACAATCGCTTCACATCTAAGACAATCCTTTCATTCACTGATTGAACAAATGCTCACTGACTTCCCATTGGAAGGTGTTACGTCAGACACCAGAAATACATTATTGAACAACGTACTAGGTAGTCGGTGAGATGAACTTCACAAAACTAACAGTTGCCTCTTCATATATTCCTTTTAGGCTTTCCTTTGCTAAAATCTATGCCTTACAACTTCATCCAGAAATGACCATATCTGTATGCTTTTTCATCCTCTACCTGTATTTGGTTACAATGTTGTGCCAGTTTTATTTACTGAGTATTTTTTACACCTCCCTTGCTTCTTGGTCATTACTCGTCCCCCATCATATGTTACCCCTAAGTTGCCATGTAAAAGGCCCCCAGACTTTCCTAGTGACTTCTGGATTGATTCTGTCATGGAGAACTTTGGCCAGCTCAAATCTGTTTTACATATTGCAAGCATGTGGATTCACTTTAACAAAAAGTTGAGATATATTCATCTGCTAAAATGATTCCTTAAATCCATGTCATTCAAACATGTTTATAAATTAATGTTCATGGGAGAATATTTTAAAATAACTATTTTAACATTTAAGTGCAGTATCACTTTCCTAGTTACATCTTTCCTGGCCGTCTTTTCTAAATGTCTGTGTCCAAAGCATATTATCTTCTTTCTCTTTATATTGTTCACCTTGGTCCTAAGCACCTGCTTAAATATGTTACAATTTATGTATTTATCTTAATTAGTGAGTCTTCCTCCTCTACAGAGGATGCTCTATGAGGGCAAATTCTATTTTTTTGTTCTGTTTTTTGTTGTTAATTCTCCTGTGCTTGAAATAATGACTGACACATGACCGTCACTCAATAAACATTTATTAATTAAGTGGGTGAATGAATTCTAACAAGAGTCTAAATTATAAAGCATATAAAAGAAAATTATTTTCAATAAAGAATGAGTGAGAAATAATAGCCCCCATGATGGCGCTTTGTCTCCTATAGGGATCCCTAAAGCTGCTGTCAGAGTTTATGAGCCTGAGGCTCAAGCCTCTAATTTTCCTTTCATAGTTTCTATCTAATGTTCTCCTTACCTTATGTTTCAATATCCCCTGCCCTTGCCAGCACATTCAGTGCTGCGTGCATTAGCTCATGTTCAGCTTGTTCTTGTTTTTCAAACACTATTTTTCTACTCGTTCACTTTTCTCTGTGCTTCCCTTGGCATCATCTCAAATTTTCTGTCCTCCTGTATTTGTCTGTCCAGTCCTCTTCTATAACAGTCATTAGTGGCTTTGTGTTGTTATCTTAGCCTGTAAACTACTGTTTTTTCAATTCATGGCATAGTATTATATTTATAATGAAGACCTAATTCTTTGCTCACTGCATGACAGATATTAGTAAGTATTTTTTTTTTTTGAACAGAGGTGAAACAATTCACTTTTACTATACACAAAATAACTATGTTGGAGCCGGGCGTGGTAGCGCACGCCTTTAAACCCAGCACTTGGGAGGCTGAGGTAGGAGGAGCATTGTGAGTTCAAGACCGGCTTGAGCTACAACATGAGCACAAGGCCAGCCTGAGCTACATAGTGCGACCCTGCCTCAAAAAACCAGGGCCGGAATTTTGGCTCAGTGACTTAAGTGACTACCCTGGCAGGTACAAGGTTGTGAGTTCAATTCCGAGTGCCGCAAAAAAAAAAAACAAAAAACAAAAAACAAACAAACAAAAAAAACTATGTTGGTTATAAGTTAGACATCATATCAGATGAGAACTTCTCAGGACCACAAAAGTTTGGACTACATTGGCACTATTCATAAACAGCTATTTAGTAGAAACACTTACCATTTTGTTTGATTTTCATTTTAAATCTGAGATCAAATCTCTCTTTTCCTGCAGAAGACAAAGTGAAAACGAACATATTGAAAGCATACTATGTACAATGTTAGACATTTTATGCATGTTATCTTAGGATATTAAAAAATAAAATATCTTCTAAATACTGAATAATAAAGTTAAACTCTAAGATATGAAACATTTAGCCCAAGATTATATAACTAGAAAATATCAGCACTGGAATTCTCATGCACATTTATCATATTCCGAAGCATTTGGTCTCCAGAAGCACTCCTCCAAAACCAAAATATCAGGGTTAGCTTATGATAACTGAATTGTTACTTAAAAGACATTGTCCAATTTCCTTTACATAAAATCATGCGACTATTTGCTATAGTCTCAACATTAGTATCTGCCTACAATTCTTACGTTGAAACTTAATTCACAAACACGACAGGGTTAAGAGATGTACCTTTTGAAGTTAAGTAATGAAGACTCCACTTTCATGAAAGGCATTTCTGTTCTTATAATAAAGAAAGGGTTAAAAGGAGTTGCTCTTTTTTTCCATCATATGATAAACTTCACCCCCTCTGAAGAAGGAAGTAATCCCCACCAGATCCCAAATATGCTAGTGCCACAACCTTTTGAAACTGTGAGAAATGCACTTGTCTTATTTACAAGCTCCCCCGTCTCAGGCATTTTGTTATAGTAACAGAAAAATACAGAAACATTATTTTCCCATCAACATCAGCCCAGTTTTATGAATGATGTCACTAAATATAAATCCAATGAATATGTTCTTAAAAGCTGCTAGTATAGAATAAATTTTAGTTCTTTTGAGAAAACAATTTGTAGACCCAGAATTATGTGCTAAAAAATGCTTCAAATGACTATAGCAAAATTTAATGGATGACAAAGGCATTTTAAGGAATATTGTCAACAAAAACTTCTAACAAGAAAAGAAAAATTTCAGCAAGATTTAAATAACGAATTAAATAGGGAAATACCTTTCTACATGGCATATGCTTCTAATATATTTCCAGTAATATAATTTATAAATGTACTTTATATATTGACTGTAAGGCCCAGAAGGTAGAACCAAACACCCCAATGCCAAGAACATCTTACCCTCTCACATAGTAGACACTCAGTAAATACTTTCAGATCATCTAATGGAGAGGATAAAAATTATAGTGTAGCTAGGATTAAAATAAAGGTCTGCATTTCCACCTCTACTGCTATCTACACAAAAACTTGCCTAAATGATAAAATTATTACAAGGGAAAACTCCATTGGAGTGCTCTAGAAAATATAAATTAGCTGAAAGGAGGAATTCAAGAAAAGAAAGAGGTCATTTAAAAATTATCAGATAAAGTTATGACATGTAAAATAATTAATGGTCGAGATCATTTGGTAATGGCCTCAATTTACATGTACTTGAATCTCAAATATTATATAAGTATTCATGATATAAATCACACATAGAATGTTACATTAAAAGCATCATTTCTGTTAAGTAAAGTCAGTAATGTAAATGAAAACATGGCAAACAAAATTCAATAACTTTTTATAGAAATCTATGACTGTACATAATAAATATCACCCTTGGAGGGGTAGTAGATAATAATTATTAGAAAGTCTACTAAGGAAAGTAAATCTTTCCTGATAGACATAATAAAATAAATTTCAAGAGGAAAGAATGATGAGATTCATGTGAACTAGATGTGACAAAGCATAATACCTTTGAGGTTGAAAACTTTTATTGTCCAGATTAGAGATATTGTAATTCATTCGCCAAAAACACGCAGAATACTTTGAATGTAATACTGAACTGCTGTAACATAGTAGTGGAATAAGGCAGAAGTTCATCACTGGTATCTGCACCTGACAATAGTGTATTGATATGAGTAGAAAGGAAATAGTTCGTTTTCCTAAAATTTCAAGTTGATATTCTACTTTGTCGCAAAATAAAATCAATTGTTAAATAGACCCAGATCTTTCACTCAGAAAGGCATTTTAAGGAATATTATCAACAAAAACTTCTAACAAGAAAAGAAAAATTTCAGCAAGATTTAAATAACGAATTAAATAGGGAAATACCTTTCTACATGGCACATACTTCTAATATTTTTCCAGTAATATAATTTATAAATGTATTTTATATATTGACTGTAAGGCCCAGAAGGTAGAACCAAACACCCCAGTGCCAAGAACATCTTACCCTATCACATAGTAGACACTCAGTAAGTCTGTATAGGAGTTAATTTGACTATTCTAAAACCTCAGAAGCATCGAGCATTTCCCCATGTAAATATGCAGTAGACTCCTTTATTACAGGGCAAGGCCCACATCTGCCACTCAGGATAACTCCCTGTGAGTCTCCAAGTGGGTCTGAAGCGTTTGTTTCAGATACAGAAGTTGAGAAGATTCATAGTCTCCTATGTAATCCTTTCTAAATCAACAGAAGCAAAAGTGTATGGTATGTTATAAGATTTTTATCTATACAGTAAGTCAGTCCTCAATTTACAAACAAACACCATTTCAGAGTTGTTCATAACTCAGATTCTTTCATAAGCAGACCAAGTGAGTCTTAAACGGTACAGCATATTGGTGAAAGTTGGCAACTTGAATGTTCGGAAGTCAGAATCGTACTGTACTGTCAAAATGATTTCAAACACAACTGAAAATATAATCAAACACAGAAGACTAAATTTTTGTTACAATTTGGATATAGTTGCAAAAGAATCCTGTCCAATAATATGGATAAGGTCTTAGTTGCTGACAAGTTTCATAATCACAAAACAAACTTATTTTCAAAAGATTAACTCTCTACAACACTATAGAAGGCAAACAATATCCACCATTTACCTACAAACAAGTAAGCATTGAGGTTTGAAAGATACTAAGGAAAAGTAATTCATTTAGGTAATTGGGTTGCTATATTATTTTACTTTTCTTTTGCTTCAGAAATCTGATATTCAACTATCTGATGTTATTATCTGATATTATTATTTAAATGAAGGTTACTGAACCGTGTTCTTCTGTGAACATTTTCTTGAGTATAAACCTTAAAGTGTTATTCTACTCCACTAACACAGGAATTTTTTTCAACAATTCAAATTTAGAATGTAAATAACAGGTTTATAAATAGTTGAAAAAAATAATTTTCAATAATTAGTACATGACATTGTCAATACAAGTTGATAAAAATTTGAATGGTAGAATGGAAAGTCTTATTTTTCCTTTCAAAACGTAACAACACATTCTTTGCTTGCGCATTTCTTTCCCATAATCTTCTGGGTGTGAAATGGTAGAATGTCATTTCAGAAAGACCATTTAGGTTGCTGTGGTTTAGATTAAAGACAGCTCCTTGAAAACCCGTGTGTTCTGAGAAAAGCCTTTGGAAAGTAACTGAATAATGCAGACTGTAACTTCCCCAGCACGGTAATCCATTGATGTGATTCATAATTTTATGGCATTATTGAGAGCTGATGGAAAGAAGAGGTGGAACTTAGCTAAAGGAAGTGGATTATGAGAGCATCTGGTCTCCAGTACTTGTTTTTTTGTTTTTTGTTTTTTGTTTTTTGGCTTTTGCTTCCTTCTGTGCTTCCACATGTTTCCCACCATGAAGTGCAGCATTTTCGGAGTTCCCCAAAAATGGAACCAGGTGACCATGGACTGAGATCTCCAAATCTGTGAGCCAAAGCAAATCATTTCTTTCTTTGATCTGTGTAAGTCACTTATTTTGTTAGTGACAGGAAGCTAAACTAGATCAGCAAGGAAAAACCGATCAAGTGAAACTGAAAGTTTGGAAGTAAAGATTGGAGACATTAGGGTTCACTTTGTACGTGACTTTGCTTTGAGGATAAGATACTGTTCAAAGAGAAGAAATAACTTAAACAAAAGATCTATATTTTAGGTTATTCATGAAACGAAAAAGAGATACTTGATATTTGCAACCACTGATCTTTTAACAGTCAAATAAATAATTTTAATAAGTCAATTACTTTAATACTTTCTTTTTATTTATAAATTTCTTTTCAAATGATGGTAATCCCACAAAATAGTTTCAATTTCAATTTAAATGACCCCCAACATGATTTCTGATGAAACATAAAAATATACTGAAATGATATAGAAGTCAAAAATAATAGGTTTAATTTACTTAGATCAAAGCAATTTTTAATTTTGATTTTTTATTAGCACGTTTACACTTAAATATGTTGACCACTCTGTAGTTACTACTAACATAAATATTTGTAGCTTCATATGGATCAAGTTGTATTTCTTTTCTCTCTCAGTGAAAGAAAACCAGATCCTAAAAGCAAATTATGATCAGTGAAAATTTGAATCATTCAAAGATGAGCAAGTCAAAGAGGCATTCATAGCTCAATACTGGTTAGTTGGAGTGAGGAAGCTATGGATAGACAGATAAGTATCACTTCAGTAGCACTAGAAGTACACTTGAAGCTCAGTGTGAATGTTTTGCTTCTAAATCGAGATCTAGCCAATTTTTTTCAACCTGTTTTTTTTATTAGTCTGTGTTTGCAGTTCATAATGATTTCACTCCTCACAGGGAGTTGGTGCATGCACACAGAACATCTCAATTTCTTTTTTATCCCTTGTCTTTAATTCCCTCCCTGCCCGTTTCCTTCATCTCCTGGACCTCTTCCCTTCACATGTGCAAAATATCTATCTTCCTTCCACTGAAAACCTTTCATAGCAGAGACCGCAGGCAACACGACTGGGGACATCATTTCTGCTTCTAAAGAAACTAAAAAACTTAGAATTCTTATCTTCTTAAAAAGAAGAGTCTTAGTAAAACCTTTGGTGACCTCAAGGGTTGTTAAAAAGGAAAGCCCAACTTGATTCTAACACTATAAATGGAGTCTTCCAAGCAGAGGGCTAAAGTCAATTTTGCAAAACACAAAACATGTCCAGCAGTATTTCAATGAACTTTAAAAGGGAAAAAACATTTCAATAAAGTAAGACAAAGAAACCGGATAACTAGATAAAACTCTAACTAGATAAAACCATGGGGAAGAACGTTCAAATCTTTCTTGTCATGCTGAAGCTTCCAGCCCCAGGACAATAATGCCTTTCGGTTGTCCCGACATCCAAGAAAAGGTGCCCTCTCTTGGTCCCAGGATATCTGAAGTTCTAGCAAGGCTTTTTATCTACATAGAACAATATGCCAGTGACTTTTTGCATGAACATAAAGTGACATAGAATAATACTTTTATCTATTTGGATCCTTCAAATTAAACCACAAAGAAATCTGGGTTAAATCATGACCTCCAAGAGCAGCACAAAGGAAGGAGGAGGAGAGAGAAGAGGAAGCAGAGGAAGAGAAAGGGGAGGAGTAAAGAGAAGAGCCCGGAAGAAGCCACAGGGCAGGGCCTTCAGGACTGAGGTGCCCCAGCCCTGGGCTAGTGTTGCCATCTTGGCCTATGGAGACCCAAGGGGCCTAACCCCTTGGACCACAAGAGGGTAAGCTCCATCCTAGGGACTTGAAAAACACCTCCACTGAGAGGGCCCATGTGTCTCCCCTGATCGCCTCTAACAACCTCAATGTCCCCAGCTTCCACCGCGGGCAGCCCGAGGCACAGACACCAGTGCCCCTTGCCCCAGCCCCAGGCTGCTTCCCACTGCAGGAGACTTCCCAGTGTGGGAGGGAGGCCACCATCCCTGCTCTGCAGGCTCCAAGGACCAGGGAAGGAGGCAGAGGGTGAAAAGCCCCTGGCCGTGCCAGCAAGCTGTGCTCCACCACCAAGAGCTGAGGGCCATGGGCCTGGAAGAGGAAAGCACATTTGCCAACAGAGCTGCCCCTGCCGGGTCACAAGTGTGGGAAGAAGGGGAGCTGCCCCTGCCTCCTAAGCGCCCTCTTTTTATCCCAGGTAATGCACTGCCAGCCAACAGAGGAGTGCGGATACTCAAGAAGAATAAGATAGTAGAGGAAAATAAAGAAGCCATATGGGAGAAATCAGAAGCCATGACCCGTGGCACTGGTCCTCGGCCCACACCGTCTCACCCAGCACCTGCTGCAGGGCCTGTAGACAGCCCGCCCCTTCTCACTGACACTTGGTCGGTTCCCAGTCTTCCTACCACCTCTTCCTGGGTGCCGCGCCCTGTGCCTCTGCCACCCCAACACCCACCTCAGGCAGGCAGATGTCACCCACAGGCCTCAGTGCGTCACACTGCAGCTTTCTGCCGACTCTCTTCCTCCCTTTGGGCTCAGTACTAGTGTAGGGGTTCCAGCTGCTCACAGTGAAGACCAAACTCCCACAGTCAGAGCTGCAGCACCTCCCGGTTCTCTCCTCCCCTAATCCCCTCCTCTCCAAGCCCTCTCCTGTAGAAGAGAACCCCTGACACCCGTGTCTGCAGCTTCCACTCCCTCTCCGGCCTTGCCTACCCCTCCACTAGTCCCTTCCCCGCTCAGCTCTGTTAGCACCAGCACACACTCGACCTCTACATCTAACTTTCCATCAACACACTCAGTGTACCTGCTGCCCTGTCGTGGCTGCCAACTTCAGACCCTGGGAACAATGATGACAAAACTCCACCTTCCACAGTTGTCATTCTTGGATCTCCCCAGGGTCCAGTGTGAGCTTTTGTCCATGTCACTTAGATGGGCATTTTGCAAAGGACCGCTCTTCACCAGCCCTCATACACTTAGTATCCCCTGCCCCACTCCAATCATTAACTTGGACCATTCCTCGGCCCACGGTAGGGGCTCGTGATGGGCAAGAGCAGCCAGCCTTCTCTCCAAAGCCCCCTCTTCTCACTGTCCTGCCTGTCACATTCTCCGTACTCATCATCATCATAATAGACAGAGCCTGTAGACAGAGACTATTCCAGTCTCCTTCTGCCTCCAAGACCAGCTACAGCACCTCTGAGAGGGCACCTTCTGGTCCCGGGAACCCACCACCAGGTGACAACACTGCCTGGGTCCAAGGCATTGCCACTCCCCAAGCCCATTCAGTGCAAGGACTGAGCAACTTCCTGCCACCATAAAATACAGCAGACACACTTTGGTTTACACTGGGGACTCCAAGTGGGCATCAGTTTGCCAGCTGCTCCTCTGTGAGGGACCCAGCAGGCCCCTCACCAGCAATCAGCCTACCGTGGCCTGCAGCCCACCCACCATCTGACTTGGAAGCTATGGTTACTACCCATCCTCTGAGGCCACCATCTTCCAGTCTCCTCCTCCCTCCAAGATCAAGCACCTCCCAGCTAACGGTCGTCCACTGTGGGGAGTGGACGATGTGCAATCGGCAGCCACTAGGGATAGAATCAGTGATGGGTGGTGAGGGCACACTGTGTGGACAGTCTGTGTTCTGCCCTTCCCCCAAAACAGGCCCAGAGTAGCCACCACTGTGTGCAGGGTGCTGGGGGCTGCACGGTTACCACGGTGCAAAGCCAGGCCTGGAGCAGCGTGGTGAAGACAGCCCTGCTGCTGTGGTTGGAGGGGGGAAGCCTGACTTTGCACTGTTGCCATGGTAGCTCCTATGAAGTTCTGCACAGGGTACGGGGGGGGGCAGTTCGTGGACAGCTTTGACCCAAGCAGGAGGCCAGGCTTTGCCAGGGTGATTCATATGTGTCAAATGAGGCCTTCACACCCCTAGCACTCATAACCTCTATGATGAGTCGACACTCTCTAATACCAACACTCCTTCAACCTGCTCCCATGACCTGTCATAAAGTGTCTTTCACCTGGCGTGTGTGTCTCATGCCAGGCAGGATGCTGGGAAGTCAGGGGGCAAATACCCTGGGGTGAAGTGGGCGCAGAGCTATGCTGCTGGTCTTGGTCTTGGCAGGAGGTGGAGTATCTGCATGGGGGAAGCTGGCACTGGGATCCTCCTTTGCTTTCTGGACCTGGATAACATGGGTGGGGCACTGAGTTGGCCAGGGAACCAAAGATAGGTGCAACCATCATGGGCAATTGGGCCCTGAGTTCTAGAACATACACTGACAGAAACCAAGTGTCTTAGTCACTTTCGTACCACTGTATCAAAATACACACACCTGCAACTTAAAGATAGAGAGGTCTGTTTTGCTCACTTCTCGGAATAAATATAAAGGGCCAGTAATAACAGGAAAAAATTTTCAACATCTCTGGCCATTAGAGATGCAAGTTAGAGCAACATTAAGATCGTTTACTCAAGAAAAAATGACTATCATCAAGAAAGCAAATAATAACAAATGCTGGTGAGGTTGTGTGGGAACCAAAGGCATCCTCCTCTTCTGTCGGTGGGATATAAACTGGTACAACCACTGTGGAAAGCAGCATGGAGATTCCTCAGAAAAGTAAAACCTGAAAATTTTATTCAACCCAGCTCTTTCCCCTTCTAGGTGTCTTCCCCTAAGTGTTAAAGACCTCACATTACAGTGAGCCATGTGTACACATGCTCATAGCAGCACAGTTCGCAATAGTTAAATCTTGGAATCAGCCTAGAAGTTCACCAGTAGATGAATGAATAAAGAAAATGGGGTATTTATTCACAGTGGAGTATTACTCTTCCATAAGGAAAGATAAACTTGAGTCATTTGTAGGAAAATTGATGTACCTTGAGACCTTAAGTTTAAGTGGAATAAAACAGACACTTAAGATTAAATATTGCATAATTTCTTTTATATGAGAAACCCAAAATATAAATAAAGAGCAAAATAAAAGATAGATAATGGGAAATAGGGAGATAAATCTGTTGCAAAAGGAAAGGGGACAAAGAGATGGAGGGAGAGGGGAGGAAGGGGAGAAGGGGCTGAAAATAGAATAATATCCTAAAATGAATTTAATCATCATGTACTGTAAATATCTACTAATAACAATAAAATAAACTATCACAACTTGACTATCTCACTAAGACATGTCATAAAATTTTAGGAAAAAGAACAAGACATTATCACTTTAAAATGTTATTTATAAATCTCATTGTATCCCTACCTCTGTATTAGATCAAATAGAAATATATTCAAATTCATGTACTTCAAACTATTCCTTTTACAGTTGCTGCAGTAGGAGTTACAAAATCACCATGATATGATGATTCAATAATTCTTCTACATATAGTACAATTGTTTTTTATTTGTTTGTAATTATTTTTATTTCATTCTCTTTCTAGTTGCATTTTTATTTGTTTTATATTATGAAATTCCTAATGATACAGTGCATTGATCTAATACATAAATAAAATGCATACATTTGCATGGAGCACACGAAGAGAGATATATGATACTAAAGATGAGCCAATTTCTAGACTAAATAATTATGCTTTCATTTCCAGGCAAAATTCATTTTTATTTATGTATTTATTTTTATTTTATTTTATTTTGTTTTGTTTTGTTTTATTTATTTATTTATTTTGGTGGTGGAGATCAAACTCACAACCTTGCACCTACCAGGTGGGTGCTTATACCACTGAGCTAAATCCCTAGCCCAAAATTCATTTTTAAAAAGAGAGAAGATAGTGTTCCAAATTCCCATTATCTCAGTTACACTGCCACTTTCCTCTAGCTCTCAGCTAGTGTCACTGCTGCCCCCTCACAGAACTGAGTGGTCCCTTTGGAAGAAAAGCCAAACATCACTTACTTGAACTATGATCTGCAATCCTAACCAATCCGTCAAACTATCAAATTTTCAATTTATATTTTAGTACACTTCTATTGAGAGTTTATCTTAGTAACTAGTGTGCACCACGTTCTTAAAGCTCATTGACATAGCACTTATGAAAGCAAAAGCTTTGTGAATGCAAGGCGATTCTAGATTGGTTTGCCAAGTTGTGAGAGAGATTCAGCAGATATAACTGGAATGTGGGGCACAGTAGCAGAGATAATTCTACTCACCATTAGCATTTTGAAAACAAAGCACCTCCATTTTATGTTAATTTTGGGAATGTCAAGTAAGTTTTATTTTAAGGAAGTGTTTTATTTGTACAATATTTTTATATACTAAAGCTAGGTCCAAATAAGCACCACTGATATGGCTTTATTTTCATTTTTTCTATTTCATATAAGTAATCTTTTAACATTTATATCATATATTGTTTCTCTTTAACATTTAAATGTTGCCTTTTACTATACATTCTAAAAATGTATTTCTGAATGTCCTAGTTACTTTTCACTCATTGCTGAGACAAAATACCTGATGCCCAAAATTAGGAAAGGAAGGGCTTATTTCTTACAGCTCTCAGGGGTTTCAATCCATACTCAGTTGGCTCCAAGGCAACATGGCGTGGTGAGACAGCCATTCATGGCAGCAAGGTGAACCAGTGAGAGAGAGAGAGAGAGAGAGAGAGAGAGAGAGAGAGGCCTTCCTCTTGCCCTTATGCTGTATGTCAGCTCCACCCCTGGATGAGTGCAGCACTCACATCGCCAATCCCAGCACTAGACAACAAACCAATCACAAATGCCAGACTCAGCCCCATCCAACTTACCTGAGGCCTTGGAGAGACACAGGATCAAATCCATACATTTCACCCCTGGTCCGCCAAGGACTCATGTATATCCTTCATACCAAAGACATTTAGTCCATTTGCAAGAGTTGTCAAAGTTCTAACAGTTTCAGCATTGCTGAAAAGTCCAAGTCCCAAATTTCCTCCAAGATCTATGGCAAACTCTTAACTGTAACCCCCTGTACAAATGAAAACATGCTAAACACTTCCAAAATGCAAAGGCACAAGATAAAAAATACCATTCCAAAAATTACAAGCAGGGGAATACAAAGCCTTGGAACCAAAGCAAGTCCAAAATCCAGCAGGGCAAACATTAAGTCCTGGAGTTCTACACTCAGCACCTAAAGCAATCTGGTTGTAAACTCCAAAAGGCTTGAGTGAGTCCACCCTGTGGTACTTCCAGGGGCTCCATTTTTCATAGCTTCTCTCTTAAGCCCTCTCTGCTCAATTCTTGCAGGTTTTCTTGGACAAGCCAAATCCCTGGCTTTTTCAAACTTCTGGCTTTTCCATTGTACCGTCGGATTCACCCTTGCATCTTTACATATTGCCCTCTGCAGTCAGGGTGGAATTTGCACATTTTCCTTGCACATAAAACCAGCACCACGTGGATGCCACCAAGGTCCGCCACCAGCTGGAGCAGTAACCAGGCTTTCCTCTCTCTTGGCTGTAGGGGTTGGCTGCCTGGATTTCTGAGCTCTCTGCACCTGATTATGAGGAACAACTTCTCTATGCTGCCACCATTCTGGAATCTGGTGTGGCCTCCACCATTTTGGAACCTCCCTTGGCCTCCGTTGCCACACTGGAACATGGCACTCTGTGGCTTTCCCCTCCAAGCAAACTCTTTCACATTTGAAGGCCTGAGGCTGCAAAGGGTTGAGGCCCACTGCTTCTTGGAATGCCCCCAGGCCATCTTTTTTATTCCTTTGCTCCTTCTCAGCAATCAAGGTCACAGCTCTATCTTTATAGTCCACAGCTTTCTGGCCAAACTCACAATGTTTTAAATCACCGTGCTGGGCTCTTTGTTCTTGATTCACAACATAAACCTGGCTAAAAACCCCAATAATAGATTGCCTTGAAATTTCTTTTGCCAGATTAATCAATCTATCACACTTAATCTCAGTCTCAGGCAAAGTCTCTTGCAGGTTTTCTTGGACAAGCCATGTCCCTGCAGACAAACTTTCTGCCAAGCCATAACACACATCGTGTGGAGTTCAACACCCAGTGCAGTCCTTCTTCCCAGCATAAACCTCCCAAGCCAGGCTTTCTATCAGCCTTCTGGTCTCCTGTGCTCTGACCAGAATCTCCCATATGGAGCAGCCTAATCTGTCCCAGCACCAATCTTTCAGGCAACATCTCCAAACCTTTCCAAGCTCTTCCCACAAGCCATTTCTAAAGGCCCTTGAACCACATAGTCAGGTTTAGTCATAGCAACGACCCCAACAGACTAGTACCAAATTCTGTCTTAATTACTTTTTACTCATTGCTGAGACAAAATACCTGACCCCCAAAATTAGGGAAGGAAATGTTTATTTCTTACAGTTCTTGGGGGCTTCAGTCCATGCTTAGTTGGCTCCAAGGTAGCATGGTGTGGTGGGGCAGCCAATTGTGGTGGCTGCCAAACACACGGCGAACCAGTGAGAGAAAGAGAGAGAGACAGAGAGAGAGAGAAAGAGAGAGAGAGAGATGCTTTCCTCACCATTATGCTGTATGTTGGCTCCACCCCTGGGTGGGTGCAGCACTCACATCACCAATCCCAGTGCCAGACAACAAACCAATCACAAATGCCAGTGTCAGCCCCTTCCAAATTGCATGAGGCCTTGGAGGGGCACAGGATCAAACCCATACACTGGATTTCAAAAAATACATTAGGAATGAGTGCAACCTAGTCCACATTTTGGATGCTTATGTAGAACAAACATGGTCAGACATTTTACTTTTATAAAGCTAAACTAATATCTCAATCTCTATAGCTGTTAACTTGATATAAATACCAACATACACATAATATATCTTTCATACAAAAAGAATTTTTGTGTATGATTTTTGAGTCATAAATTAGTTACTATTTTCAAAGTTCTCTAGAAAATATCTATTCTTTCAGTTTCTTGAAACACATTGTATTTAAAAATTCATGTCAAAAATAGTGTAAGTTTTACAAGCAAACACATCTATTTTAGGTTTTAATCAGAAGTGGGTTAAAACAGAGCTAGCTGTTCTACTAGCTTGAGGCCTGAATGAGCACTTCTTCAATGCTTAGTGAGTATTTTCCTCTGTCCCTTCTACAGGGCTGCACCTTTACCTCCTCTGCCAAAAGGCAAACTACACAATGTCATGGAACTGCTCTTGGTTTCCAGCTATAAATTAACTAGCAAGGGAAAAAAAACAGCGCGGAGTATTTCACTCAGAACATAACAACTGGGCACTGTCAAATTTGATTTTCAAACCCAGATTGTCTGAGTCAAAATTAAAGAGTTTATATGTAGCCTACAAAAAGTTTTATACTCAAATATCCAGTAATTGTTTGCCTACTTACATTTGTTTCAGAAATTATATTTCAAGAAAAAATCTAGTATTCATTAAAAGTACTATTGCTACATTTGAAAATACTAGTTACACATATGAGTCACTAAAGTCTGTGCCTAACTTGTAAAGTGATAGTAGCTCATGGGACAAAGATGCCATCTTGAAACATCTGTACTAGAATTGATGGAAATTATAGGTACAGTCTGGATTCCTCTATTCATCATCTTCTGAAAATTAATTTTATTAATTACATCATAGCTATAATGTACATATAAATATAAATGTGAAATTAAGGAATATTAAGTAAAAATGCTATCCAAGTAAGTAGCTTAGAGATTAAAAAATCAGTCATTATCAAAACTTCTGAAATCTTTTATGTTCCTTCCTGCCATATCTACATTTCTGCCTGTGCAGAGTTTTGCATTATTCCTAATTTAAAATTTATTGTTTCCTTGCATTACTTTATAGTTTCCCTTCTCTATATATATCCTCACGTATTTTGTTTACTTATGTATAACTTGACACTTAGAAAAGTAAAGTGATACTGTAAATTTTCCTCTTTTAATCATTTTATTTACTAAACACCATTTTTGAGATTAAGACCCACATTATCATATATTGCTGCATACCATACCATATTCTAATATACAGTAAGTTATTTAACCATTTGGCTCCTTGTATTACTTAGGCTTCTTTTCTTTACTTTCTGTCTCTTCCTTTCTTTCTCTTTCTTTCTTTCTTTCTTTCTTTCTTTCACCTTTCTACTTCCTTCCTTCCTCCCTTCCTCCATTTCTTTGTTTTTTGAAATTGAAAACAATGCATTATGAATGTTTTAAATAGCTCCTATACAATTTGAAAAGATTCTAAATTATAGATCTTGCTATTAAATATCAAAGTTGTGAATAACTTCATTTGCAACTTTTTAAAATATTATCTCCAAAGTAGTTGTTTTCATTTACTCTGCTATTCATAGTCTATAAGTATTTCTCTTGCTGAAATAGTGAAGAAAAATTGTTACTTAAATTGTATAGAGTTTGTCAAATTATGGGGTTTAATACATTATCTTATTGACACCTTAATTTACATGTTCCCTACTATTAACCACTTATCAGTCCAATTAGTTAAGTGCAGGATAACTAAAAATTGCAAAATTTTTTGTTAGTTTTTATAAAGTAATATAAAATAAAAACAAAGATTTTATTAAATTTATTCACTATAAGAACTTTTCGAAAGGACACCTACTGCAGTACACTCACAGTCAGTATGTAAACAAACGCTCTGCATGAGTGACACTTGAGGTAAACCATTAAGCGGCTGAGTATAATCAAGTGACGCATGGTGGCCTGTGTCTGTAATCCCAGGTTCATGGAAACTGAAGCAGGAAGGTCACAAGACTGAGACCAGCCTGGAAAACTTATGAAATAATTTAACAATAATTTTAAAAGACTGAGGATGTAGCTTAGTTACAAAGTGCTTGCCTGGCACATTTGATGCTCAGGTTTTGATTATCAGTACCACCAATAAAACAAAAAAATAAAAAAACATTCAATGTTGTCCTTTATACTTACTGGATAGCAATGTTTTTTGTGCTATGAAATGCCTGGTGATGTCTTTCATCATTTTAGGTTGGCTGTTTTACTGATTGTTAGTGATTTTTTTGTTCATTAAAAATCCTTTCTTTACTACAGATTACAAGGCAAAGGTGCTAATACAGTATTTTCTCACATTTGTCTTAGAGTATCCATTCATTACAGAAATTCCCATTATTTTTTTCCACTCCACTCAATCAATTTGTTTTCATTTTAAATAGAAAAGGTATAGTACACAATTTTTTCTCTCCTAATTTGTCCCTGATGCCAAAAAGTAATTACACACTCTAATGTCCCTCTCGAAATGATAGCAGATTACTTGCATATTCTTGTTATGAGCTTTTATATATCTAATGTTACATTTGAACTTTTCATTCCAGATTTCATTAGAAATTCTTGTCAGCTTGTGATTGTTTTGCTTTATCTACTTTACCTTCTTGAAGAAGGAAACACTGTAAGACTTATACATTAGGCAAAGTAGGGAATGAAATATGTAGTGTGATCTATGCAAGTTTTCCTAAAGGCTCCTTTCACTTCTGTATAAAGTTGGGAATCAACAAATGTTTTTAAAAACAGCTAGTCAAAAGATACATAAAGGTGCTCCACATACAGAAATGATAAATATCAGAGGAGGTGGAAATGTTAATTGCTGTGATTTGACTATTCTGCATGGTATATGTATATCTAATTATCTTATTGTGCCCATAAAAATACGCAATTCCGTGTCACGTTTAAAACAACCAAATTTCAAAGTCTTAGTAAGAGAAATAGTATGAAATATATCATTGATAATTCATAATAATTCAAAACAAATAAATTAGCTGCCATAATGTCTTCCTTGAGAGCCTTCCTTATGAATTAATTAATAAATTAGTTCTCCCCATTTTCAACTAAATTTTTCCTCCTAACCCACTGCAGCTTGTCTGTTTTCATTCTCTAGAGCTTGAACCAAAGGCTCCTCTCAGGCAAAATACATATATTTTCTGCCCACTAAATGTATCTTTTAAGCTTTTATAACTTTTAAAGCTTTTTCAAACTTTTCATAATTTTGTATCTTTCAGGTGTGCAGTGAGACGTTTTGACACGCAGACTAGTAATGATCACCACAGTCCGGGTAACTAATGAACATATCTATTGCACATAGTGACTCTGTTACTTTTTGCGTGGGGAAAGCCAGTTCCCCTGTACCACACAGCGTTTTAGTTATGGTCACCTTGCTGTTCCTTGGATCTTGGAACTCGTGTATTGTTCATAACTGAGACATGTCCCCGTCGTTACACACTCACTCATGATAATCACTAGTCAACTCTTGAATCTTTGAATTTGGCTTTTTTAAAGTCTGTGTGTAAGAGAAGTCATGCAGTATTTTTGTTTCTGTGTTTGGTTTATGTGTCTTAGGAAAGAGAACTTGCATCCTTGCTGGGAGCGTACATTAGTAAAGCCATTATGGAAAAACAGTATGGAAGTTCCTCGTTGAGTATCTTCAGAAAATCATTCATTCTGTTTCTCATCCATCACATATTTTTCTTGTCTTTATTTATTTTACATCCCAGCACTCAACTCATCCCTATAAGCCATGAATTGAGTTACTATTGTTGTCAAATCTGTATATTCACTTTTGTTTTGAACCACTTCTGAATCACTATACAGTTGTGTAAAGCATGAGAAGCCATGCACAAATCATAATTCTAGGCCTCCCTAATAGGTAGGCTTTCTCCTTCATGCCTTCCCACTTTCTCACTCTTTCTCCTATCATCTCTGGTACATTATCCTTTCTATTCAAATTTTAGATAGAATGATTTTGCAAAAATTAGTCTTTGGTCCTACTCCCCTCTCTTTTAATGTTGTAATTTCTTTGAAAATTTCTCAGACTCATCTGGTTCCAAATGTCAGCACTTATGATTTTAACATTTAGACAAGTACCTAGCACAGAGTAATACATTAATATTAAATAAATATACAAATACTTGCATGTAAGATATCTCTACCTTTAGCTTTGACTTTTCTTCTTCATTAAAAACAGAAGTTTCACCTGCTTCATTGAATTTCTGAAAAGATACTACAGAGACAGACTCAACTAATTAATCAGCACAACTCAACACTGTCCCCAAACTCCTCTTTCTCAAATCTAAGTTGTTGAAATCACAGTTAGGGTGATTGTGGTTGGTCAAATGAAAATCAGAACTCAGAATCTGACAGATGCGCTAGAACTCAGGAGAGCATCTGATAGACTATTTTAAATTAGAACTAGAATCAATTTATTAATTCCCCTAATAGCCTGTCTCTAAATTTGGTGAAACACAAGAGTGCAAAGGGACGCTGCTGGCATGAAAAGTCCTGAGCTTTCTTTGTCAAGAAATAACAAACCTTTAACACTCTGGCATGTACATGTCCCAAAAAATATTTACAGGAGTTTATAAGTCATAATTCATCCCCAATATTACATTATTTAGCATCATGGTCTTGTATAATTTTCCAATTTAAAAAATCAAGGCAAGACACAATCTTTTTCAATGTAGAGAAATAATAACACTTTTTAAAATCTCATATATTTTAACAAAATAAGAAATAAAAATATTTTCAGTATAACAATTTTAAAGATTTTATGAATTCTCAGTTATTTTAGAATATTTCACTACTATAGAATGTAGAGCAGAATTTATTTGATGAAAACAAAGTAAATGTGAGTAATTCATGCATATGAATGAAGATTTCTTTAACTATGTCCCACAGAAAAAGGTATTTCTTTTTTCTCAATAATTTACTTTTTAAAAGAATGCATATAATTTATTTTCTTAAAAACATGCTACATACTCAACTCAGATATCACTTGTAAGCAAAAATATTTTTCAGAAATTAAATTTCCAACATGTAGTATATTCATGCATGAGTTTTAGAAACATACTAGTAAAACTTTTGTATTTGGCCTGCAACCTCTCTCAAACATTTCATTTTGTATGATTCATTCTTGTTATCCACCTAAAATCTAGGTCATTAAGATATCTTTAAGATTAAGTATGTTCATAAATCAAAGAAAATATTTTGGGACCTTCATTATTTCTATCTCACATAATAGCATGTCGAGCTGGTTCTTACCTTTGTATTACCCTCTGTTGAGTTCACAAATTGTACACACTATCCAGCACATGTGTCTACTCAACCAAAGTATAATAGCTTCAATAGAATCCACAGAAACTGCACCTTCTGTTTTCTCTGTGTCTATGTTGTAAAACTTCTATCTTCAATTTCATAGAACATTCCTTTCCTTCAATAATTTAGCTATCATTTTACTTTTGACAATGTTTATTTGCCTTAATTTCAATCTTACAGAAAATTACAAGAATACTACGACTAATCATACAAAGAAATACATGCTCAGAACCGCTCACTATTACTGTATTTCCCCTACAATAAGGCTTACCTAGAAAATAATCCCTAGCATGACTTTTCGGGATGCCCATAATATAAGCCCTACACTGCAAATAAGCCCATTAAAATCATCAGCCAGATGGATGTATTTACTGTGTCCTTTGCAATACGTGACAGATGCATTAAATTATAAACTAATATTAATACATAATGAAGTATAAATAAATAATACTGTGGATATTAGTACTTAAAATAAATGATAATATAAATTGTATCCAAGTATTTGTAAATACCCAAGCAAGCACCTTTATACAAGAGACAAATGCCTTTATAAACAGATGAACTCAAGACTTATTGCTAAATGACCAATAGAGTACAGACAAGACGTGTGAGTATCGTGCACACTTGATGAGGAACATGGCTGTGTCTAATACAAACCTTTAGCATTCAATACCTTGTGTGTTGTAGTGGACACACTTGATGCACCCCTGTGAAATAAAGAGGTGTTCTCTGAATTTCGGTGCCTGCGATTTTTCATTGCTTTTGTGTAGACCCCCAGTCTTACGTGTCACTATTTTTGTTCCCACACCTGTCTCATACGTCTTCAACTAACACCTGATTGAATGGAAATTTGGTGAATCCAAGCTGAAAGAGGTCGTGATGTGAGTGAAGAATTCACAGGATAAAATCGCAGAAATGAGTTATCAACGCACCTTGAGCAGGCTCCATGGACAAGACATGCTCACTTAAGAAGAGCTGTATTGCTGGACAGGAGAGATTGGGGCCAATGGTTCTACAGGAAATGGCCTCACAAGAAATTCAGGCTGAAATTTGGGGTTTGGAGAGTCATGACGACATTCCTGAAGAAGATGACATGACTGAAATTGAATAAATGTAGATTTTTTACATGAATAAATGAATAAATGTACATTACTTGCAAGAATAAATATATATTTTTACATATGAAGAAATAAGTCCTCTTATGTTTTTTGAAGCAAAATAAGATCCGGTCTTATTTTGGGGAAATAGGGTACCTGGCTACTAGTAAATAAATAATTATGATCTTCCAAAACAGTATCCTCCTATATAAATAGCTAGAAATTCAGCTGATACAGTAATAGTATCTATTCTATAAACCTTAATCAGTTTCTGCAATTATACAAATAATATTACTTATATAAAACACTGAATCATGTATTGAGTTCCATTTTATGGTCTCTTTATTCTCTATCTCTAATGCTCACTTCATGCCATTTAGTAACACTGCCACTTTTGACTAGTACTGACCAGTTATTTTTAGTACATCACTTCATTTAGATTTGTCTAATATTCTTCACAGATTCAGATCCTATGAGTTTAATAGAAACAACAAAGAAGTTAATTTTTCTCCTTGCATCATGTAACTCACAATTTCAATTTGACCCACTGTCATTGAGATTAATTTTCATCATTTGATAAGTGTGCAATCTGAGAGTCTTCTGTACTGAAAAAGTTACATTTTTATTTTTAATAAACCATTACATTTTGAAGAAATATAATAGATCTTGGTACTAAACAATCTTATGCCCACAAAGACAGTGTCCTCTAATGAGTTTTTACATAAATCAGGTGTTATTCTAATGTTCATCAAATAGTGGTTTGCTGCCTGTGCCCTTTCACACAATTAATTGTTTGCTTTATATTTTAAAGATAAAAGCCCTCATTACTCCTGTCTCTGTTTAGGTAAAAGTTAATAATATTAGTAGAGACACATAATTTCTCATTTTATGCAATGAATCGTAATCCAAATACAGTTATTATCATTGTTTATCTTCCTAATCAATTTCTCCTAGATTTCATAATTATAGATACGTATATCTTGTTATATATCTATATCTTTATATATCTTTCTGGATATAAATCTCTTGATATGTATATTCTCATACAGATCTCTTGATATATGTCTTGGAATAAGCCATTTTTCCAAAGACTCCCAGTTCCTTTCAGACAAAAATAACACTTAGAGGCCAAGATCAGTAGGCAAACACTGCTTTTTGTCTTTAAGAAAAGCGTACAGAGGTGTGTGCAGTGTGTGTTTCTCCGTATATGTGTACATCTCACATACACAGGGATTTGCATGTAATTTTGTATAGACATACATCAGAACAGGAGAGCATTCTGAGAAATGTGTTGTTAGGAAGCCCTGGCTTTGTGTGAGCATCCCAGATGGGCCTTACACTACTGAGATAGCTGCATCACTAACTAATCATTTTTTATGGGACCACTGATCAAAATACCGTTGTGCATCACATGAGGGTAAGTACAGTGATGTGCATTGTAAACAATGGGCTCACACCGATGCCTGTAATTCAGATGTAATTAACAGAA
>RJWM01026222.1:0-28354 GCA_004363535.1 Dasyprocta punctata | reverse complement strand
AAAGGATGTAAAAGACCTCTATATTGAAAACTGCAGTACTCTGAAAAAGGAGATTGAAAAGGGTATTGGAAAATGGAGAGCTATCCCATGCTTTTGGGTTCAAAGAACCAATATAGTGAAAATGGCCCTACTTCCAAAACTGTTAAACAAATTCAGTGCAATCCCAATCAAAATTCCAATAGCATATCTCACAGAATTAGAGAAAACAATTCTAAAATTCATCTGGAAACAGAAGAGACTTAGAGTAGCAAAGGCAATCGTGGGCAACAAAGACAAGATGGGGCGTCACAATCCCTGCCTTGAAATTATACTATAAAGCTACTGTGATAAAAACAGTGTGCCACTGACAAAAAACAAACAAACAAACAAAAAAAAAACAGATCCAAAGATCAATGGAACAGATTAGAAGATACAGAAACAACTCTAGATAAGCCACTTTATCTTTGACAAAGGTACCAAACACATTCACTGGAAGAAAGATAGCCTCTTTTTTTGGTACTGGGGATTGAACTCATGACCTTGCTCTTGCCAGGCAGGCATTTACACTGTTAAGCTAAATCCCTGGCCAGAAAGATAGCCTCTTTAACAAATGATGCTGGAAAAACTGGCTCTGCACATGCCGAAGATTCAAAGTGGACCCATATCTTTCACCATGCACTAAGCTAAAATTGGAATAGATCAAAGATCATAATATTAAAACAAAAACATTAAATCTGTTAGGAGATAAAGTAAGTAAAACTTGAAGACATTGGTGTAGGCAAAGACTTTATGAACAAAACCCCAGTCACACAGAAACTATCACAAAGAATCAACTGGGATCTCATCCTATTGAAAAGCTTTTGCACAGCAAGAGAAACCACCAACAGAGTGAAGAGACAACCCACAACATGGGAGGAAATGTTTGCCAGCTGTTCCTCGAAGGATTACTATTAAGAACATATAAAGAATGGAAAAAAATCATTCCTCCCATGTTTAAAGACCCAATCCAAAAATGGGCATCTGAGTTGAATACACACTTCTCAGATGAAATACAAACAGCAAATATATGAAAAAATGTTCAACTTCGCTGGTCTTTTGAGAGACTGAGATTTCACCTCACCCCAGAAAGATTGGCTATTATCAAGAAATCAACGAATAACAAATGTTGGCAGGGCTGTGGGGGAAAAAGGAACTCTTCTCCACTGTTGATGGGAGTATAGACTGGTGCAACCACTGTTGAAATCAGAGTGGAGATTCCCCAAAAAACTAGGATTGGAGGTCCTATTTGACCCAGCTATTCCCTTTCTGGGTATCATCCCAGAATTAAAAATAACATACTACAGCAATGTATGTGCACCCATGTTCATAGCAGCACAATTTGTAATAGCTAAATCTTGGATAGAATCTAAATGCCCATCAACTGAGGAATGGATTAAAAAGATATGGTACTTTTATACAATGGAGTACTACTAAGCCATAAAAAAGGATAAACTGGAGACTTTTACAGGTAAATGGATGCAACTTGATACCATACTCATAAGTGAAATAAGTCAGGCACACGTGTAAACATTGGGTTGTCTCACTAGTGTGAGAAGCTGAAACATTATGTCCATGTATATAGAAAAGACAGTTAAGATAGTTATACTACTGATTTCTCTGGGGTCATTGAAGAGAAAGATTTGTGCCGGTACTGTTTGAACAATTGAATGCAGATGTCTTGTGCTCTGGGTGAGTGATTTGGAGATGACAATACACAGTGTGTGTACCAGTGTTGCCCCCTGATTGATGTGTTTTGAAATTTTGGGTTTTTTTCTCTCTCTTTGAAATAAAATGGATTTGAAGAAAAAAAAAAGAAAAAGAAATCGAGACCCACTGACGTCCATCAGAACAAAGGAATACAGAATGGGTTGAGAAGATAATTAAAATATCATCCCAAAATGTGTGCCCAGTGAAAAGAAATGAGAATTGCACTCATCATGATTGTTTGTATTTGATCTTCTTAATGTGCCTGTACATGTATACATTTGTAATATTTATGTTTGCTTTGTCTCAGTATACCATAAGAATTCACAATTGATTTAATTACAGTACTCTAGTGTTATAAAATCTACATTATAAATTTTGGATGTATGTTGAAAAGAAAGTACCATCATGAAAAATTTACCTTTTATCCTGTGAAAGTAATGAGTATATTTCCATTTTCATTTTTTCCTATCTATTGACCATAGGATACAAATATTTATTGTGTAAGGTCAGGCATAATTATGAACTTGTAATTTTGTTGGGAGAAGTATGGCTTAAACAGATGAGGAGAACTGTCAAAGTAACAAGGGGTGGAAGGGCTCCTAATCATGCTATGTATAATTGAATAGATCAAGAAATCCCTGGCAGA
Organism: Dasyprocta punctata; assembly: GCA_004363535.1. Lineage (NCBI taxonomy): Eukaryota > Metazoa > Chordata > Mammalia > Rodentia > Dasyproctidae > Dasyprocta > Dasyprocta punctata. The sequence continues at coordinate 25,983 of RJWM01026222.1, read as the reverse complement.
TTAATAAAACTCCATTCTGAGTGTGTACTCGCATGACTAACCTGTAAACTAGGAAACTGAGGGATGAAGCCCCATCCCTGATTACAGTGGCACAAAACAATAGCCTTGTACCCTGCATGCAGTAAAACAGTGAATTACGGAAGTGTGACCATTTTCATTGATTTCCAGAGTTTTTGGGAAATGTGCCCATTGCTACAGTCACATCTAAACACCAGTCTACATGTATCCAGTGCCTTTACCTTCCAATGCAGACTCACACTGGTGAGTTTCCCATGAGTTTCCAAGCCTTTGACATTGGACAGATGCCCCGCTCATGACCTCTCTCTCTTCTGCTGCCGGTTCTATGTTCATTGGTTGAGGAGCTACTGGTTCATCCAGTTCTCCACCATGTGGGCAGCCATTGTAGGTTCTCTTGCCTCTAATATTATAAGTCTATCTAATAAATCTCCTTGCAAAATTCTATATGATTTTTTGTTGCTTCTCTTTATTTGGAGAAATGCAATGAATTCACCCAGGAGAATCAAAACCAGAACCAAATTCTGAAGTTCATCTTCTATTCTATGAGAATATAGAGAACATTTCTGGGGCATATCTATGAGGCACCTCCTTAGATTGTATCAACAAACAACATCTCATTCCTAATTCTGCCCTCCTTTCAAAATATTCTGTGATGCCATCTCAAACTTCAAAAGTATCATTATAGTATGATTTCTTTCCATCTGCAATTGGGTTTGGAGTTCACCTGAGCTCAATCAACAGTTCCCAGTGAATTTTGAACTCCATAATAGCAATCTCATGTATTGCCAATGATGTATGACCCTTATCTGAAATGAAACCTGGGGGACAAAAGTTGGTATAAATATTTTCCAAAAGTCATCTGTGGCCCAAACATGAGTAAGACCGAGGAAAGAGTATCGGGTTGTTAGGAGTTCATTTTTTATATTTATCTGTTACAGTCAGAGATTGCAAGTGGAGATTTAATACAGGATGCATAATTAATAGGATTATTCTGTAATATTCACACAAAAATTCAAATGCAGAAGATTGCAGGATATCTGTCCACACACTAAAACTCAAAGATATCAGCTAAGGATCTGGGTCCCATTGCAATGTCCTGCACAAGTCCAGCTGAAGACTTAAAGCGACACTCAAGGTAATGACCAGAGCCCTCCCAAAGAGAACCGCAGCCATCCTCAGGAACAGTGAAGACACAAGCTCCTCTGATGATGAGACACCTGAGTTCATATCAGGAGAATCAGTGAAACAAACTTCTCCAGGAAAATCAAAAGCATACCATCCTTCTCTCCAGTTCTCCTTTTATGCCCTTGGCAGCAATCCCCAGGTGGGCCTTCCATAACCAGAACCACACTGATTTAGTTCAGCTGGATGTTACAAACTGACCAATAGTTAATGCACCACATCATCAGATGAGTCAAACTGAAGGGTAGACTTTATAATCTGTGTATGTCAAATGAAGATTTAAAAGGTGATATGCTTACAATATAGGAGAGTGATAAAGTAGGGCTGATAAATAAACAAACAAAAAACACATGTACAAAACCAAGTGGAAAACCCCAAGTTCTGCTCTGCTCCATGTTAGTTATATACACTGCAAAGTAGGAAAAAAGAGACCCTTGTTGTTTCATGCATGGCTATTTACCAAGGTACGAATAAATTTACTGTGTCTATCTTTATTTTTCCTGATTGTGTCTACAATCTTCTTAGAATATAGTTACCAATAAAATATATGAAGGGGAAACAACAATCTTCAGAAACATACAATCTTTACAAATATACAATCTTCAGAAATAACATTATGGTTTTTAGCTAAATGTCCCCTCCAAATCCTCATGCAATTACAGGTGGGGCTTTCCAGAAGTGACTGGATCTAGGGTGTGTGCTGCTGGGATCAGAGGTGTGATGCTGGGATTGACTCATGGTGTGATGCTAAGATAAAGGTTGCCCACACTGGGTGTGAGTGCTACCTGCCATAAGGGTGGATATCCTGAAGAAAATATAAAAGACAGAAAGAGGGTTATTGCTTGTGGCATGCTGCTTTCTGCCTTCTGCTTGCCCAGCTTTTCCATGAACTCTTTCTGTTACATAATGCATCCCTGCTATGTTACTCTGCTTTGGAGTCAGCCAACTGTGAACCAAAACCTCTACAAACTGTGAGCTAAACATACCTTTCCTATTTTAACTTTGTGTGTTAAGTATTTTGTCTCAGCAACGAGAACGATAGTGACATTGAGAATACATAATCAGCTTACCGAAGTTGTTCATCTTTGGGCAACATGCAAAACAGAACATGAAAGAAATGTGGGTCTCTGCAGATAAGCATAAATGGACTGAAACAGGAGAAGCTGGTAGCTAAAAGTGCACTGATGTCTACCAGCCACTGACAGGGTTTATCCAAGTGAGATACGTAAAAAGTAAAGAAAGAAGATAAGCTGTATGCAGAGAAAAATGTGATTAGTAATTTTATCTGCACTTTAAGGCTAGTTTCTGTGACAGCCAGCCAAGGACACAGGCAGAGTCCTACTCTTGTCCACTTGCTAGGAGGCAACCAATCACTCTCAGATCTTCCCATCAGGGCCACGTCCGGAATCTCCTGTTCCTGACTGAAAAACTGGCTCTTTTAACACTTCAGCGACTTGAAGAACAATAAGAAGATGCGTCTTAGTTTCCCGTTAAGACTATACTTATGGGGTTTGTTGTTGTTTTGTTGTTGTTCTTTTCTCTTTTTTCTTTCTTTCTTTCTTTCTTTCTTTCTTTCTTTCTTTCTTTCTTTCTTTCTTTCTTTCTTTCTTTCTTTCTCTTTTTTTATAAATCTTCAGACAACTGCCCAAAGAAGTAGTAAACCTCTTCCTCATCTTTCACTTTGGTGACGCCATTTTGTGTGCCTTGGTAGTGCCTCTGGGACCAAGGTCGCTGTGGCTGTGTGAAATACATTACCCAGAGGACCTTGCGCTGACGGGCAGCAGGTTGAGTCAATGATGGATCAGAATAAAGGCATTTCTGTGCGTGCCTGCCATAGGAGGCAGGACGCCTGGCTGAGGGTTTCCGGCGGTCATTTTGGCTGCTTTCTGAATCTATTTAAGGTCCTAGGCAAAGGGCTGGTACTCACATGATGAAAGTGACCCGGCATAGAATACTCCCACAACCCAGCATGGAGATGAGTCCACAGTTAAGGTTATGAGGGTGATTAAGACTGAGACACACAGATGTTGAGTCGTTGCCCCAACATCTGAAGCATGACATTTTAGGCACTGAGGATGGAAGCACAAAGTTGGCACTCAGCCCAAGATCACTTGGGCCCCAAGACTGGGCAAAGAAGTACAGGGCATACCGGACCCCTTTGAAAGACCAGCAGTGGTTTCCAGACTCAATAGCTTGCTTCTGTCCCTCCCATGCTTAACAAAACATGGAACATACACAGGGAAGAGGAGGGTGCTCCAGGGTCTTACTAGTTCATATGATCTCAAGGATTACGTCATTCCTCAAGCCCTCAGGTCTGGGAAACTGGAAGAAACTGCAAGTCTAGGGAGAGGCACCCTAGACTTGTCATGAGTGTTCAAATTTTAGTTCTAGCAGACAGAGAGCTCACCATCAAATGAAATCACTGGTAATAGGAATGATTTTCATTGGAAATATCAGGAATTTTGTCTTTGGGCATGTTAATATTTCAGAGAACACATTTGTAGTGGCATGAAGTGGATGGCTGGACTCAGAGGTTTGAAAATCTGGGGCGGAGTTCAGGATGGAGTTATTCAAAAGCAGTACTGTGCAGACCAGTGTGGAACTTCAGATAACATGTAGGTGAGGAATTCAGGTTATGGTGGTGGCACTGTTAGACCACAAAGAAGGTGAGAGTCAAGGAGTGGTTCTCTTATTTGGGCACATGGTTGAGTGATGGGTATCACAGACAGTTGAGAGGAAAATAGACATGATGGGACTGTGTATGTGGAAGACAGGCTGGCAAATGGCCAGGACTTCCAAAGCAAGAGTAGAGATGAGACCAATGCAGAGGCATAGAAGTAATTGAGACAAGACAATAGTAAGGCTGGGGTTATATCTTATTTACTGCAGATTTACTAGGGTTTTGTGGTGAACCTTTAAGAGGGCTGGGGTGTTTTACTCTTGCCACTAGATAATGTCAGGTGTAAATGTAGTCATTTGTATGTCACTGTGCCTGGCACATGGATTAATGAAGCTAGACTTTTAATGAGAACATAGTGGAGAGAGGAAGGGTGTGGGTGCTGAGAAATAGCAAGTACAGTACAAAGGTAGAAGAGTCATGGTGTCTAAGACTCATATGTGGTTCTGGGGGACTGATATTGAAGTAAGAATCAGGCAGGAAGGGTTCAAAAGCAGCATTAGGGGCTGACCCTGGTATTGAAGTCCATTGGAGGTTTGGGGTAATACTGGATCTTGTTTGAGTTTTCCAAGCATTTTCTGGATGGTTGCACTGTATAATATGGATGAGTCTAAGGAGATGATTATGGTTCAGGGTAGAGAGGTGGTGGAATTCAGAGTGTAACCCTGAGTTCTGGAGATGCAAAAAGTAAGAACTAAGGAGTGTGTGTGTGTGTAGAGGGATTGAGAACCAACAGCCCAAGGGCCTTGGTATTGGAGACATATTGTTGAATCCAGATTTTTGTGTATTGTGAGGTATGATAGGGAAGACATTGCCTAGCAGGAAGTAGTGGGACTCTGCAGCTGAATTCCTTAGCTTACATGGCACTTACTGCCCATCTGTCTGCATTTTCTGAGAAATGGACATGTGATAAATGTAGTCACAAGAAAACACGCCAGTGACCTCATGGTGTGGTACATCTTCTGAGGTTGGGAACATGGAAGAAGGATGAATGTGGAGCAGCTATGTGTGAAGATGGGTTGTGGGTCCTTGTGAGAAGCTGTGGTTTCATCTGCCCCAATCGTGACAGGACAATACAACCTTTGTGGCTGTGACTATGTACTTCTACTGAGAGGGATGAGGGTTCTTTCTGAGGCTCAGAGTCACCTCTACCATAATGTGATGGTGGAGAACTGTGCACTGGTATCCTCAGTTGGTAAGATATTTAGACCCATCTGAGGACCCAGTGCTAAACTTTGCCTTCTTGCCCTCTGGGCCTGCTTTGTCCTCATGCATAGGCTGTGAGCAGTAATTCTCCTTTTCTAGGTGGATACTATCAATGATGGGATTTGTTTGCATGGACTTCTCTCTTCTCTCTACTGGATCCCTGCTACCTGCAGTCCTGGAGCTCATAGGGAAGAATTTGAGATCATTGCTTTTGCAGTGACCTAATAGAACCTGCTTTTCTTGCTCTCTTCCTGCCTAGTTAACTGTCTAGCCAGGAAGCATCATGGAACTATGGCATCTCTGTATCCCAGGGTTCGTGCCCATCTGGTTGATGGTTCTCCATCTGTGCCTGTGATGGAATTAAAGACACTGACCTAAGCACTACTTATGAGCACCAAGATTGTAAAATCATCTGAGGTTCTTCCTGTTTATTTTTATTTTCTGTGTTTTGTCAGGTGGTAAGATACTGTTGGACACTGATGACCACTGAGCTTTTCTGACTCAGTCTTAGGAACTTGCACTATTCATGATTCATATAAATGCTCAGTTGAGGTTCAAGGAGTCCTTTGTGCATTATAGGACGCAAGTGTCTCAAGTGATGATGAGATAAGCTAAAAGAGGGCCTGGGCTTTCTGGATAACAGCTGGGGGAAGTGTGACCTCAGGTTGTATTCATATCACACCAGAAACCTGTTTAAACCAGTGCATGATTTTTTTTAATTTAAGAGAAAAAAGACACAGAAAAGAAAAACAAAAAGCAAAAGAGACAAACAAACAACAACAACAAATCCAATACAATAACAGCAGAGGTTTACAAAACAAGATTTCAGGAATTTGACAATGGTTGCAATGTTGCATATTGTTACCTTCAAAAGGGTTGCTTATATTAACAGATATAGACATATAAAATTGATTTAAACATGTGAGTATTAACTATTCTTTTCGAATAACATACATTTAGTAGTATAGTCATTTTAGCTATCTTGTGTATACATATATACAAATTTATGACTTTTTCCTTTTCCCTTCTTTTTTTCTTCCTTCCCCTATCGCAATTACTTTTCCTCTTTGAGCAGTTTCTTACCCATACATAGTATTTATTGTAGATTTTGGATCGTATATACTTTTTCAGTTTCTTACACTAGGGAGACAATACAGTATTTCAACATGTGAGTTTGACTTATTTCGCTTATGAGTCCAAGTCGTGTCCATTTACTTATTAAAGTCTTGATGCAATCTTTCTTTATAGCTGAGTAGTACTCTGTCTTGGTTACTTTTCCCTCATTGAGACAAAATACCTGACGCCCAAAATTAGGGAAGGAAATGTTTATTTATCTTACAGTTTTTGGAGGTTTCAGTCCATAATCAGTTGGCTCCAAGGCAGGGTGGCATGGCACTGGGGAAACACTTCAAGCAGCAGCCAAGCAAAAGGAGTCAGAGTAAAAGGGGCAGAGTAGAAAGGGGGCAAGAGCAAGCCTCTTCTCCCTTATATTCTACACAGGACAGCCCCCCACCACTGGGTGGGCATAGCATTCACAAATCTCCTTGCCTTCCTTTGCACAGGATGAGGATATTTACAAAGAATCCGGACTCCCTGCTGAATCTTAAACTTCTGACCTTCTCAAATTGACACAATGAACAGGTAACTGCTTGTGCTCTACACCCCAGGATGTAAAGTTGCTTAGTTACTTAATTAACAAGTTAATTTTCCCAAGTTGATACAATGTATAAACTGTTACATACTCCATTGTATAAAAATACATTTTTTACCCATTCCTTGATTGATGAGCACTTGGGTTGTTTCCAAGATTTGGCTATTACAAATTCGGTTGCTATAAACATGGGTGCACATATATCACTGTGGTATGATGTTTCCAATTCTTCGGGGAAAATTCCCAGAAGCAAGATAGCTGGGTTGAATGGGATCTCTAATCCTAGCTTCCTGAGGAATCTCCACACTGATTTCCATAGTGGTTGCATCAGCCTACACTCCCACCAACAGTGGAGAAGGGTTCCTTTTCCCCCACTGCCTCTCCAGCACTTGTTATTTGTTGATTTCTTGTCCTGGCCATTCTTTCTGGAGTGAGATGGAATCTCAGTGTTGTTTTAATTTGCATTTCTGAAATAACCATTGATGTTGAACATTTTTTCATATAATTATTTGTCATTTGTATTTCTTTCTCTGAGAAGTGTGTATTCATCTCAGATGCCCATTTTTGGATTGGGTCCTTGAATTTTAGGGGCCTGATTTTATAAAATTATTTATATGTTATAGATAGAAGTCTTTTGTCTGTGGGACAGTTGGGTAAGATATTTTCCCAATTCGTGGGTTTTCTTTTCACTCTGTTGGAGATTTCCTTTAACATGTAAAAATTTTTAGTAAGATGAGATCCCACTTGTTGATTCTGGGAAGTGTTTCCCATGTAGTTTCATTTTTGTTCATGAACTCTCTGCCTACTCCTATGTCATCAAGATTTGTACCTACTTTATCTTCCAGCAGATTTAGTGTCTCTGTTTTAATATTTAGATCTTTGATCTATTTTGACTTTATTTTAGTGCATGGTGATAGACATGGATCCAGTTTTAGTTTTTGGCATATGGAAACCAGTTTTTCCAGCACCATTTGTCAAAGAGGCTATCTTTCTTCCAATGCACATGTTTGGCCCCTTTGTCAAAGATGAGATGGCTAAGTGTGTTCGTAATTGTGGCTCTATCTTCTAATCTATTCCATTGATCTTCAAGTCTGTTTTGATTCCAGTACCATAATGATTTTATCACAGTAGCTTTGTAATATACTTTCAAGTCAGGGATTGTGATGCCTCCTTCCTTACCTTTGTTGCCCAGAATTGCCTTTGCTATTCTAGTTCTCTTCTGGTTCTAGATGAATTTTAGGGATGATTTCTCTAGCTCTGTGAGGTATGCAAGTGGTATTTTGATTGGGATTGCATTAAATCTGTATAACAATTTTGGGAGCATGACCATTTTCACAATGTTTGTTTTTCCTATTCACAAACAGGTAATATCTTTCTCCCTTCCTTGGGCTTTTGACTTGACTTGCCATTCTTTTTTTAGAAGTTTGAGGTGCATCAGTAGGTTGTTTATGTGTTTTCTTTCCATTTTTCTGATGTGGGAGTTTAGTGCTATAAATTTCCCTCTGAGGACTGCTTTCATTGTGTCCCACAGGTTCTGGTAATTTGTATTGCATTTCATTTGATCCTAGATATTGTTTAATTTCTCCTTCAATTTATTCTGTGACCCATTGATTGTTTAGGAGAGTATTATTTAATTTCCATGTGTTCATGCGGTTCTTGTGGGTATTTTTGTCATTAATTTCCAATTTTACTGTGCTATGGTCAGATAATATGCATGGAATTATTTCAGTTCCTTTGCATTTACTTAAGCATGTTCTGTGGACCAGTATTTGTAGCCTCTAGGACCTACAATATGGCATACCGCTAAACAATGGAGCTTGCAGCTTGTGCTCTAATGGGCAGAGCTCAAGTTCTCTAAGGCCCTGCAGCTACGCTGGCCTCTCCCTGGTGAGCAGCTCTGGGGCTCTGGGCTGGGCTGGGCTCAGTACCTTTGTGTCCTGGAAGGCTGACTGGGCATTCCCCTGATGGACTGTGCTGAGAGCTGGGCTGGGTAGAGCTTGATCCTCTGTGCAGCTAGTGAGGGCGCACTCCCAGAGTGTGTTGCTGGACCCCCCACCTTACTGGGTTGGGGTCAGAATCTCCAGGACCCAGACAGCTAGGCAGAGTGCACCCTGGAGTGTGGCACCACCAGGACCTTGCATCTGGCTGCGACTGCATCTTACTCTTTCATTTTGTCATTTTCCTCTGGGACCTATGTGGCTGACCTGGCAGCCTCCCAATGGATTACACTGAAATGCTGCACTGGGTAGAGGTTCAGTCCTGCAATATCCCTGTGGCTAGCTGGGGCACACCCCCAAACTATGGCACTGGAGCCTTGTGCTCTCTGGCCTGTGAGGCTGGCCATGTGTTCCTCTGATGTACTGTGCTGGGTTGCTCAGGGATGCTGGGCTGGGCAAAGCTTGTATCCTCCCTGAAACCAGCAGGGGCACACTCCCAGAGTGTGTCACTCAGGCCTTGGGCCTGGCTGGGTGGAGTTTAGAGCCTCCGGGATCCAGGTATCTAGCAGGGGTGTACTCCCACTGTGTTGCCAGGGCTTAGCACCTGGCTGGGTGGAGTTCAGAACCTCTGCAATCCTGGCAGCTAGCTAGGACACACTCCTGGAATGTGGCACTGGGGCCTTATGCCTGGCTATGTTGAGTTCAGAACCTCCAGGACGCATGCAGCTAGGTGGAGCGTGCCCCAGAATGTGGCATCACCAGGACCTTGCGTCTGGCTGGGAGGAGTTCAGAACCTCTGGAGCACAGGGCTAGCCAGAGCATACCCCCAGTATATGGTGCTTGGGCCTTGCTCCTGACTGGGCAGAGTTCAGAACTTCCAGGACCTGCCATGTAGCTAACTGGGCCACACCACTGAACTGTGGAGCTTGGGCTTTGTGCTCTGATGGGCGGAGCTCAGATTCTCCAAGGCCCTTTTGGCTATGCTGGTCATTCCCTGATGAGCAGCTCTGGGTCTCTGGGCTGGGCTGGGCTCAGTAGCTCTGTGACCTGTGAGGCTGGTTGGGCAGTCCCCTGATGGACTGTACTGGGACACTAAACTGGGCTAAGCTCAGATCCTCTGTGCAGCTAGCTAGGATGCACTCCTGGAGTTTGGTGCTGGGACCTTGCACTTGGTTGGGTAGAGTTCAGAACCTCTGGAACCCAGGCAGCTAGGCAGAGTGCACCCCAGAGTGTGGCACCAATGGGGCATTGTGTCTGGCTGGGAGGAGTTCAGAGCCTCTGGAGTGTAGGGCTAGCCAGGGCACCAGTTTTTGATGTTAATGCCAGTGGCCACACCTCATTTCTGCCTTTTTTCCTGTTTTTTAATGCTTTCTCAGCTGCTTGTTTTTAGTCTGATTTCTGCTCCCTGGAATTTTTTTTCAATTTTTGCCTCTGCCTGCTATCTATCATTCTCCACTGCCACCTCTGCCATGTTTTGCAGTATTGGCTCGCGTTGGATGTGTTCACTGAAATAGTCCTAGATATTCATCTGCAATTCAATTTTTCTGTTTCTGGACCAAAACAAATTGGCATAGCATTCATAGGTCACCAACTAAGCCCCTGATGAGCATTATTCACAGAGGACATTTGTTCCAGCTTCCCTGTATAGGATTTATAGAACCTCAGAAAAATTAAAGTAATTAAAAATATTGGGGAGGCACAGCAAAGTATGTGAAGGGACTTGTCCCAGCACAGTGAGAAGTTTTTTAGGTGGTTATTTCAAAATGGGATGAATGCAGTGGACATGGATGATGATGATGAAACAAAAGTGTTGACGCAACACTGCTGAAGGCTGGGTGGACTCATATGCAGTCTGCACTGACCCAAGGTAGGTTCAGAACTCAATTTAGGACACACAGCTAGTGGTAGAGATTCATTCAGAGAATTGATATGTAAACCTTTGTAGTATTAGAAACACCACACTTGGGAGCACATAGGAAAGACTGCAGTTGCTCTTGCCTTCTCTGTGGCCTGGGTTTTCTTCTGCACCCACATACTATGCTGAGAAGGGTCCATTTCAACATCCTGCAGTGCTTTTGAGAGATGCATGAGCCACTTCCTTCATTTCTATGGCTGTCACGTGATTCCCAGAATGGTCAAAAAAATTTTTCCAGATCTGACAGCTGCCATGAATTCTTGTGAAGGAATTGGCTCATGAGTGAATTGCTAAACTGTGGGGCAAAAGCACACAGGCTCTGTGAGAAGCAAATGGTTAAGCTAGGTGTGGTGGAGTATGCCTGTAGTCCCGGCACTCAGGAGGCTGAGGCAGGAAGATTGCCTTGAGTTTGGGGCCAGCCTGGGCTACATAGTGAGTTCAAGGCTAGCCTCAACAACATAGCAAGATCATATCTCAAAAAAGAAAAAGTGGGGGAGAGGGAGGAAAGGTCAAACAAGAAGTTTAGATTAATGAAGTTTGGCCATTGTCCTCTTTTCCCAAGAAAAACAGCCTAGCCTTGAGATAAATCCTTACCCAAACTGTTTTTCTTCTTCACTTACACTGATATTCTAAATAAAAGCTAGAGAGTTGTCAGCTTTGGGGCTTCTCTTGAGAGTCTCTCTAATGCTGGGCACTCTTGGTTGAGACAGTCCCTCTGGGCCTTTCAGTGATTCAACTAAGTCTCATCGCTAAGTAATCATTCATCCTCTACACCACCATGGTCACACACTGCAACAAATACCAAGTCCAGAACTCAGGAGTCAGAACACAGTTGGTCCAGATACTCTGGGCCAGCAGCGGAGCAGATTCAGCCACTAGAAGGACTGTCTGTCTTCTAGACATGTATCCACAGTGGTTTTTCAGGATGGGCAAGAACAGATATTTTCAGGACCTTGATACCTGTTTATTCTCCATAGCTGAGGTCATTTTCAGGGCTAATAATCTAAACGCTTTGTAGTTTTCAGTATTTCTATGTGCTGTTCACCTTTCACTGCTTACTCAGGAAAACGACAGTAGAGATGCTGTAGTTCAGGGACATGGCTTTTATGCCCCTGCCAGCAGTCCTGCTAACTCAGAAATGCAATTCATTGGTTATCAATAAGTTCTGTTGCCGATGCTGAGCAGCTCCACCTAAGGCATGAAGGAAGAGATGGCAGTATACAGATGTACCAGATTGTCTGGTTTTCTCAAAAGAGTAAAAGAATACAGAATTTTTATTTAAACAATTTATATTGGTTAAATTTTTTTTGTGGCCTTGGGGATTGAACCCAAAGACTCGTGCATACTAGGCAGATGCTCTAGTATGGAGGGTCAGCCGCAGCCACTTTTAAATCTTTCTATTTTTAAAAATACTTTGAGGTAGCACTTACTAATTTGTCCAAGGGTAGCCTCAAACTTGCCAAGCACATAGTTGGAACCACAGACATGTACCACTAAACCTGTGCTAAAAGTTTTTATGAGATACAGTTAGCTTGCAAAAACTGCACATAAAGTGTCTAATTTTGTAAGTTTCAATGAACAAATAATCCCATGAAACTGTCATTATCGTGAAAATATCCTTCATTATTATAATTAACTTATGTTCTTTTACAATCTTTCTCTGTCCTCCCTGGACTTCTTACTGTCTATTTCTTTCACAATAGATTTGTTTGCATATGATTAGAATCACAAAGTGTTTACCTGTTTTAAAATATCTAGACATGGTGGTAAATACCTAAAATATGCAGCACTCTTAGAGGCTGAGACAGTAAGATCACTATTTCAAGTCCAGCGTTGGCAATATGGTTACTAACTGAGACCAATGTCTCAAAAATATCAAAAGCTCAGAAGCTCAGAGGAACCATGCTAAGGCTGTGGACTCAACCTCCACTACTGAAGAGGATGGTTAGCTTGCCTATGAAAGTCATTGTATTGGGTATCCTATGTACCCCCAAGTCCTCATGTACTTTTGATGGGGCTGAGTCTGATGCTTGTGATCAGTTTGTTGTCTAGCGCCAGGATTAATGACATGACTGCTACACCTGCCCAGGGGTGGAGCCGACATACAGTGTAAGGGAAGGCAGATCTTCCTCTTGTTCGCTTCCTCTTCCGCCTCTGTCTCTCTCTTACCAGCGCAGCTTTTGGCTTGTGGCTTGCGGCTTGCAGCCGCCATGAATGGCAGGCCCGCCATGCCACATTATCTTGGAGCCAACTTAAGTATGGACTGAAACTCCCGAGAAACTGTAAGAATAAACCTTTCCTTCCCTAATTTTGGGCATCAGGTATTTTGTCTCGGCCACCAGTGTAAAGTAACTAAGACAGTCATGCTCCCAAGTGAGTTACTGACTACATTTAAGAATTAGCTAGCTAGCACTTGGGAGGCTGAGGTAGGCGGAGCATTGTGAGTTCGAGGCTGGCTTGGGCTACAACGCGAGAGCAAGGCTGGCCTGAGCTACATAGTGCGACCCTGCCTCAAAAAACCAGGGCCGGGAGTTTGGCTCAGTGGCTCAAGTGCCTGTCTGGCAGGTGCAAGGTTGTGAGTTCAATCCCCGGTGCCGCAAAAAAAAAAAAAAAAGAATTAGCTAGCTTATGGAGTGGCAGTTTCTTTCCCATCCAAAAATATTTCTCACGTGTTAAAAACACCATGAAACATAGAAAACAACAAACACAATTAATACAAATGATTCCATGATAAGAACTTGGCTGAGCAAACAGTTGAAAGATGAGGGCCCTGTATTAGTCACTTTCCCATTTCTGGGACAAAATACTTGACATCACAGTTTAAAGGAGTATTTTTGCCATCAAAGTAAAATCAGTGTGTGTGACTCTGGGTGTATCCTGTCTGCCTCCTTGAGCTTATACAATGCACATTTCCATGCTACCTGAGTACAATCTGGGAGTGGACAATGATGTTCTTTACAGACCCAGCTGCTGAGAGCCAAGGACAATTCACCTTACCACTAGAAGAAAGGTAATGAATGTTCACTGTGTTGCCACAGTGTTACGTTCCCAGCCCTACTATGTGCCATGGGCTGATGTCAGAGGACTTGGCTGCATGTCTAGCCCTACAAGATATATGGTTATTCACTGTATTAATGATTTGTTAACCTCTGATTCTTTCGCAGGTCTGGAGTGTCAGGAGCAGCTAAAGCTAGAAATTGATCACACGTGCAGAAGCCAGGAAAGCCCTGTCCAAGAACAAAGAGTGCCAGAGGCAAGCCAGATAAATGAGCTGCTTCCGTTCAGAGAACACCAAGCACTGAGACAATCCAAACAATGGGACGGTAGGCAAAGAGGGTGTCATGTGACATCGACTTGCCAAATGTGTAAATATATGCACTACAGGGGTTGAGCAGTCCCTGTCCTCCCATCCGGAGAGGAGGCGCCACCTGATGTGAGCTTTCTGCACCTCATCTTTATCTCTTTACCTTCTCGTTGCCCTTCACGGTCCTCACCCTGGGAAGTTCAAGTGCCGTGCAGGTCATGACACTGGAGCACACAGCTGGTGGTTTCAAGCTGTGCCTGGCAACATGTGGATGGGCCATTGGCAAGGCCAGGGTCCAGGGACCTGGGCTCTCTGTCAAGTTTTCAAGAGTTGTCTGGGGCTGGGCAGAGGCAATACAAGAGGCTGTTATTCATAACCTATAGGTGTCCTCACCCTGCCACAATGACACAGTTAAAAACTTTCCTAGGATTTCTGGGGGGATATTAAAGACTTTTATTCCCCATTTAGTGCAAAACTTAAAACTCTTGCATAACCTGAGTAAAAAGGGTATAGCCTGAGATAGGGCCAAAGATGCTAAACAGGTGGATAGAGCAAAGGATGCCAAGCAGGCCAGGCAGGAGATGCTGCGCAGACATTTGGGGTGACAAAGTGGACTGTGCAGCTGACACAAACCCTGCAGATGGCCAACCCCAGATACCCCCGTTAACTGGAGACTCATGTAACTGCAGAGAGCTTTGGCTGGGGTTTGTGGCAGCACACAGAACAGACTGTGCATGCCTTTAGGATTTTAGTCACAGTTACAGAAGGGGGAGGACAGTGATTCCTTCATAGAGATGCAGGTAGCAGCTGCATGTGTAAGCTTGCAGGCCTGTGAGTCAGTCACCAGGTAGGCCTCTGTAAAGGTAGAAGCCACCTACCCAGTGGCCAGGTGGCTGACTCATAGATGTTTGTCCCTAAGACAGAGGTCACTTGAGTGCCCATGTTGGCTGAACAGCATATTTAGAGTAACAGAGTACAGAACAAATGTCCCTTTCTTCTGAGTTAAAGAAGGTATTAGAACAGGTGGAGTATATAGATGATGTTCTGCCATCATTCCATATACCCAAGGAGCCAAAGAAAACTCCTATAAGATCCTGCTACCAATACTGGCAAGTGCCTGGTAAACAGATCTAGCCAAGGGCTCGCTGCACAACAGATGGCTGTTGATGTGCAGCCAGAAATGGTGTTTAGTTTCATACTGGTACTAGACTGAGTAGTCAATGGGCTGACCCAAGGGCCACGTGAGTGGTGATTATCTGAGAGGAGGCCCCCTTACCACATGCAGTGATAGTTGAGTGGTATATATAGGTATAGTGTTGTAGTTTCCTATGTAGAAGGCCACAGATTTGGCTATTTGGCCAGGTAAACAGGTGAAATAGGCCAGGGATCAGCCAGCAATGGGACTGCAGAAAAGCCAGCAATGCTCCCTTGTGCAGTTTTATAGGTTGTGTACTACACCAAAATCCAGATTAAAAATAAGGGTTTGCCCAGCAGGGAGAGCCACTTTCTACTCCCTACAAAGCTGTCCAGAGTCAGGACAGCGCAAAGGGGAAAAGACCCTTTGTTCAGCTTCTTGAAATGCAGGGTATGAAGAGATACGGTAGCTAATTTGACTCCCAGGCTTGGCCATCTGAATCTGTCAGCCTGGCTCCCCAAAGTGACTACAGGTATCAGCATACAAGAACACTACTAGAATTAGTATTATGACTTTTTTTGTTTGTTTGTTTTTGGTGGCACTAGGGATCGAGCTCACGACCTCGTGCTTGCCAGGCAGGCATTTAGGCCACTGAGCTAAATTCCCAGCCCTCCAGTATTACGACCTTGGACCGGAGGCAAGCGCGCCTGCGAGTCGCTGAAGACGCGTGCCCATGAAACTACATTACCCAGAAGGCCTTGCTCCATTTGGTGTGAGGGCGGGACTTCCGGAATCTCCCTCTATGCAGACATCTTGTTGGCCCTGGGGCGGAACCATCGGAGAAGCTGACTAAACTGTTGGGTTGCCCCGAACTTGCGAGGCGTAGGAAAGAGCTGACAGGAGACGGTGTCCCTGCTAAAAACAGGTTGGTAGTGGCAGCTCGAAGAAGTCTCCGCCTCCGCCTGCAGGTCCAGGCACGGCAGAGGCCTCGGAATGGGCCTAGCGCAGGTGGGTGCGGCCTTCACGGACCTTCATCCCTTGCGGTCTTCGGCCCCGAATCGCTGAGCCCGAATGAAGGCAGCCCAGGTCCGGCTCGGACAGGGTCGCGGGCGGGAGGTCCACGTTCCAGGCATCTGCGTCCAGGGCCGT
Organism: Dasyprocta punctata; assembly: GCA_004363535.1. Lineage (NCBI taxonomy): Eukaryota > Metazoa > Chordata > Mammalia > Rodentia > Dasyproctidae > Dasyprocta > Dasyprocta punctata. Next base: position 9,809 of record RJWM01026222.1, on the reverse strand, counting down.
GGGGCGGCGTGACAGTGAGGAAACCGTCGGGAGCGCAGGCGCACAACCGCGAATCTGGAGCGCCAGTCTGCGCCAGGCTGGGCGCTTCTTGGGGGTGCCTGCACTACGGGTGAGTGTAGCGCCTTCATTGCTAAGGCGCCGGGAGCCACAGAGGTTCTGCAGGCAAAGGAAAGTAACCCTTAAAAGATTTAAGCGTTCCTGTGTTCACTCGGGAGAACAGACTCGGGCGAGGTGGGACGGGGAGGATGGAGGCAGGAGGCAACGAGAGGGGGCAGGGGCAGATGCTGGATAGAATTTCCAAGATAGAACCAACAGGGCTTTCTGCTGATTCAGATGTGCTTGTGAATATAAGGAGTGAGATGGTATCCAACTGTCTCTTTTTTCTCTTCCTGAACATCTAAAAGAATGAATATGGGTTAGTGAGAGCAGCGACCATCTTTCAGGGGGCTCAGAAATTAAGGTGTCTCTTAGAGGAGGCAGCACATAGGCACCTGGACACTCAGGTCTGGAGTTCTGGAGAGGAAGTCATGCAGGAAATCTCACAGATGAGAAACATCAGATCTAAAGATCAGATTAACTAGAAGAATCATTAAACATGTTATTTTTTGTGATCCCTCGAGGTGAGAGACAGGAGAGTTGAAGCCAAGGAGTGTTTAACCATTTCACCCAAGGCCATTTTGTTGACTTTGGTGATCCAAGACCTTTGACAGTGACTTCGTGTACTTTTCCTGGAAGAACTGCAAGCTGCTTGATGAGACTTGGGGACTAGTATCACAATTCAGTGCTTTCTGTGCCTCACACTTAATGGTCTTCCTGACTAAGGCCCCACTTTTCCCAGTTATCCAGGCTGAGCTCAGCTGTCCTTTTTTCCCCAGGAGTTGGTGTTTTCATAGTTGGAACATAGGCACTCCACCTGTGTTTTCCCTGATTCCCTCACACAGGACTTTTGGATGCCAAGGCTCAGCTGTTATATGTTGTCTCTTTGCACTCTGTGTTCCCTAGCTACTTCCCAAAAGCCTTGTCGGGAAGGGTTTGGGAGCCAGGGGTCTCAAAGTTAACCCTAAGGATGACACCTTGCTTGCCCTCTTGAGATGGCTATCACAGTCATGACGCCTTTGGGCTTAAAATTGTGCCACCTTTCTTTCATTGACCTTTTCTTGGTCCACCTGTCATGAATTTCAGTACTTAGGTTCAACACCCCTGGGCTGTTCCTTTAAGATAGCGTTCATTTTATTGTACACTAAAACCTTGGTGTGTGAACATAATTTGTCCTGTAAACATGCTTATCCAAAGCACTTGTATATCAAAACAGATTTCCTCATAAGAAATAATGAAAACTCAGATGATTTGTTTCACAATCCAAAAATATTAACATAAAAAGGATTACAATACACTGTACCTGGGTTCATGAACTCAATTCTGTCCATGATTCTGATCACAAACCGAACTGAATAAGAACTGAATCAAATTTTCTCATAAGGTCAGCATTTACTGTAATCATTGAATTTGACTGGGTTCTCATCCAGCTTGGTTTGTGACCAGAATTGTGGAAAGGATCAAGTTCATGAACCAAGATGCCACTGTACTGTAATCTAATACAGAATAATAAAGTACAAAATATAAAGAAAAGTAAATTAACCTGTGCTTACCTTTGAAAACCTTCATGGCGGATGTGAGGGGGATGAGAGAAAGGATTGTTGTGTAGGACAACTTTCACTATCACTGATGGAATCACTGATATCTTTTGGCTCAATGGAATATTTTTCTTTTTGTGCACTTTTAGCAAAGATCTTATTCAATGACACTTGCTTTTGCCTCCTTTTGATGATTTTATGGGAATTTTACATTGCATTTTTGTTAAACAGATTTGTCACATTGCTACAGCCTTATTTGGGTGGTGCTTTTCTACAAAATTTTGCAGTGTTTCTCACATTTTACACATCTTGCTCATCTCATTTGGATGGATTATTCTGCCTTTTTTCTGCTTCCATAACCTTTTAGGGTTGGGATATGATCTTAATTCTGCAGCGAGGGTTGGGGGAGAAGAACCACTGGTCATGTGGTCATGTGACATTTGGCATCACATACTCTTATTGCAAGACAGCACTTATTTATCAAGTTAAAATGTATTAGAAGTGTTTGCTTTTCTTGTGGGACCCCCACAGAACAGGTTACTTACAATCCACAAGTTTTTGCAGTATTTCTTCTTTTGGGGTCTTACATGGGTTGGTTACTCTGGGCTAGTGCGTTCTCACTTACCTGTCCTGTCTTTGTGTCCTCCCAATGACTTGTTTCTTCCAGATCCCTTGTGGTTGCTGAACTGTTGTAAGGGAGAACCCTGGGTGCCTGACTGAGAGGGCATGACTCTAACCACATCAGGAGGGGCTTGGACAGGCCCTGGTGAGTGAGAGTGAAGGAATGTGTTCAGATAGTACCAGAAGCTTACTTTGTGCTCAGTATGGTTCGATGCCAAGGCTGGAAGCTGTACTTTATTTCTAATCTTTTCTTCCCTAATCTGGACCCTTTATGTCCAACCCACAGCTTCCCTGTCCAACCCTTTGCTTGAAGGGTTTTCTGCTGCTTCCTTTGTAGTACTCCAGTATTGGACGACCCCAGTGTTAGCAGATATGCATATATAGTCCTCGAGTAGCAGTCATTTTCAAGTAGATATTTCTGGGCCTGGATACAAATTTTTGCATAGCATTTGCCTGTCACCAACAACTAGCCCAGGCCCTGCTAAAAGTTAATTGCTTTAGTTTGAAGATTCTGCCTACTTTTTTTTTCATGCACTATACCCATCCTTAAGTTTTCATCTCTCAAAAGGCCTTCCACATCTGTTACCCTTACATCAGACTTTGATCCTGACTGTTGCCCTGTCCTGCCAGCAACTACGTGGACATAGGATCCTGAGAATACTAGACACATACGTTGCTCTTTCTCACTAAAATCATTATGTATTAATAATATTTTTATCTCTTTAGGTTGTTGGTACGCAGTGAAGGATGAAGAGTCACCTGCTGAGGAGAGCGTTTCTGTAGCAGTGTTACCTCTTAGTACTTCTAAGGCAGGTTTGTCTACCCAGGTGACTCACCCTTGTGACATATGTGGCCCAATATTGAAAGATACTTTGCACCTGGACGAGCAGCAGGGAGCATACCACAGACATAAAACTTACACATGTGAAACCTGTGGGAGACAATTCTGGTTCAGTGCAAACTTTAACCCGAGTCTAAAGCATTACATTGTAGAGAGGCCTTCACAAAGAGATGAAGGCAAAGCCTCACTGGTAAAGAACTGGATAGTTTGTGAAGAACCTCACTTGTCAGAGAAGCCCTTTACATGTGAGGTGGAACAAAAAAAATTCCAGACCAGTTTGGGTGGTAAGCAGCAAAAAGTCACTCATAGAAAGAGGAAGACAGCCAGGAGCACTGAGAGTAGGGGGGCCTTTCAGGTTGGGCAAACGCATTACAAGTGCAGTGAATGTAGTAAAGCTTTTAGCCGCAAAGATACACTTGCCCAGCACCAGAAAATCCATAGTGGAGAGAAGCCTTATGAGTGCAGTGAATGTGAAAAGGCCTTCAGCCGCAAAGCTACACTTGTCCAACACCAGAGAATCCATACTGGAGAAAAGCCTTATGAGTGCGCTGAATGCGGAAAAACCTTTAGTAGAAAAGACAATCTTACTCAACACAAGCGAATTCACACTGGAGAAATGCCTTACAAGTGTGATGAATGTGGGAAATACTTTAGCCATCACTCCAATTTAATTGTACACCAGAGAGTTCACAATGGAGCAAGACCTTATAAATGCAATGATTGTGGGAAAGTCTTCAGACACAAATCCACGCTTGCTCAACATGAGAGTATACACACTGGAGAAAATCCTTATGATTGCAGTGATTGTGGGAAATCCTTTGGCCATAAATATACCCTTATTAAGCATCAGAGAATTCACACAGAGTCAAAGCCTTTTAAATGCACTGACTGTGGAAAATTCTTTAGTCGAAGCTCTGACTTTATTGCACACCAGAGGGTTCACACTGGTGAAAGGCCTTTTGTGTGCAGCAAATGTGGGAAAGACTTCATCAGAACCTCCCACCTTGTTCGGCACCAGAAGGTTCATACTGGAGAAAGGCCATATGAGTGCAATGAATGTGGGAAAGCATACAGCTTAAGTTCCCACCTTATTCGGCACCAGAAAATTCATACTGCGGGAAGACTTTAGGGGAGCTTTCAGTACAATAGGATTCATCAGTTAGATGTTGAACTTAAAAATATGAATACCAAGTATATGGAACACTGCAAACACTATTTTGCACATTCTGGCATACTCAAAAGTTCCTTTCCAGAGTTAATCATTGTCAGTACCTGAAGTTGAAACCCTCTGAACTTCTGCAGCTTACTCACTAAACCATCCCCAGGGAAGGCAGGAATTTGCACACTGTGTCCAATCTGTAATGAATTGTGAGATACGAGAGGTCTCCTGACTGGACTTTAGGTAAGGAAGTGACCCCTTGTTAGCCAAGAGGGTTTGAGCTATGTTCTGGTGGCTTACAGAGAATGTCTGTTTTGTTTGTGGACCTTACTGGTCTTACATGACATTGTTTGAGACAAGGACTTGCTCTTTTGCTCAGGCAGGCCTTGAACTTGTTGGCTTGTTTGATCCTTGGTGTTAAATCCATAATATGTGGGATTTCAGACATGTGCCACTGTGCCCAGCTCTTACATGACATTTTTAATGAACTTTTCCTGCCTCCAAGTCACCTGGCCAGGAAAATATTTGTCTCATTGCTGTGGTTTATAATAAAGGCATTGTAATTTAAACCACCTTTGATCTTGGATTTTTTCCCCAACAATCTGGATTGGAATGAAAATAATTAGACTTCCAAGCAAAAGTTGGACAGCCTTTGTGGAACTTCGTGTAACTCAAAAGAGTTGGTGAAGGAAAAATCTCAGTTTGTTTTTGGTGTTAAATTCCATTGTTGACAGAAATATCTTAGGTCAGAATTTTGATCTTTGTAAGTCTGGTTTCATAATTTGAGGGTCCATACATCACACTGAGAGAGGGTCCTAGCATTACAACCTGCAGAGTTTGGCAGCAGTGAGCCATGTGGATTTAGTGTCATCTTTACAGCAAATGTCCCATATTCCCCAGCAGTTTTCAGAGGAAGCTATTTTCAGGACTACTTTCTCCAAAGCCAGAGTGTGATGCACAGGTCAGTGATATAAATACTTGAAATGTCACTAAAAAAATAAAACACCAATTTTTAAAGGTATGAATAATTGGAATTAAGGGAGACTGCAGTAAACTACAGTGGAAAGTGCCCCAAATATTGCAGTCATTGGCTTTGTGAATTGGTGTGTAGAAACTCAGGATTTCTAGGGCTGGCCTTACACTCAGTTATTGTCCCAGCAAAACATGTAGTTTTTTTTTATTCTTATACTTCCCTTGGTTTTTCCTCTAACATCTCAATTGCACAGACAGGAACCTTGAAATTGGAGAGCTGTTGTGGTCTTGGTATTAATCATTTGTCTCTGGGACAAAATACCTGGCACCTGCAACTTAAAGAAGAGGTTAATTTTGGCTCACAGTTTCAGTGGTATTAATCATTGGTATTAATCATTTGTCTCTGGGACAAAATACCTGGCACCTGCAATTTAAAGAAGAGGTTAATTTTGGCTCACAGTTTCAGTGGATTCAGGTCATGATCAGCTGGATGAAAGAACAGCATGGTAGACGAAGACTGTTCAGTGCATGGCAGACAGAGAAAACGATGGAGCTGGGGACAAGAATATACCCTCCCTCAACCCTGTGACTTGCCTCTTCCAAATAGTCACCAGTTCTAAACATGAGATTTTTGTGGGATATGTGAGATTTAAGTCATAACTTTCTGCTCCTGGCCCCCCAAAAGCTCATACTTATGAAAAATTAATTTAATCTCGAAGCCACCAAAGTCTTAAAACAGTGTCAGCAAAAAGACCAAGACTGCAAAAAAGACCAAGTCCAAAGTTTCTTCAGACTCAAGGGAAAAATCTTAGCTGTGAGCCTCTGTGAAAATAAAACACTTCCAGGTTCCACAGGGGTTGGGCAGTCCCATCTCCTATGGCTTTGCTGGTTGTAACCAACATGGCTTATCTTGACCTATCTCTACTCACTGCCTGTGGTTTTCCTCAGCAAACACTCCATGGTCCTAACATTTCTAGCTGCTTGGGGTCTCCATTGCACCTGCAGCTCTTTGCATTGCCCTTTTATGGCATCCTGGCAGGGACTGTGGTATACACATATTTTTGCCTGATCTCTTAAGTCCTGAAATCTCTGGAAACTGCTGTGGTCCCAATATCTTGTATTCAGTGTGCTTGAACAGCCAGCATCATTGACAGACAGCTTAAGCAGTACTTGGACCCTCTTAGATTATGACTGCACTGTCATTTGAGCGGCTGAATGGCTGAGCTTGGGGATACAATTCTCTAGGTGGTGCTGAATGAACAGGTGTCTGAGAGACTCCCAAAAGATTTAGTTTTAAAAGCTCAAGTCTGCAATGGATGGGGTCTTCCTGATTTCTGAAATGCTTTGAAGTCATCTTTGTTCTTGAACAAACCACTTTTTAATGTTGATCTTTTCAGCAATCATGCCATCCTCCCCACTTTTGCAGGCACATCCTTTTCAGATCAAACTGCAAACTTCATAAATTATTTACTTCTGCTTTTTACAGCTGGTTTTCACTGTCGATCTCGCTAAAAGCAGCTGGAACCCTAACCCTAACAAGTTACAGCCTGAATGTTGGACTGGCTTGAAATTCCCTCCACCACATCAATTCACTTCAGACAAATGCTTCAGAAATGAGCAAAATGTAAGAAACTATTTGCCAGAATGGCATATGTGTTACTATAGGCCAGTTTCTGATAGTATCCTTGTCCCAACTGAAACCTCCTGATCATGGCTATTACTGTCTATATTCCTCTGAGCATATTGGCCTTCTGACCTCTGACCAGAATCACCCATCAAGCTTGGTTTACAGCACTCTCAAGCATATTTAGCCATCTTCAAACCTTTCCAAACTCCAAAAACAAGTTTTGAAAATCTTTTAAGCCACATAGTATGGCCCGACTTCTCTGGTACTAATGTTGTGTATTAGTCACTTTCCCATTACTGGGACAAAATACTCAACACCTGCGACTTAAAGGGGGAGAGATTTATTTTGATATAGTTTCAGTAAATTCAGTACATGGTTGGCTGACTCTAAGCCAGAAATGGCATGGCAGAATAGCATGGAAGAGGAAAGGTGTTCACTGCATGGGGGCTAAGAAACAGAGAAGGAAAGCATCAGGGGACAAAAATCCATCCTTCCAGGTCATACACCTAGTGACCTACCTCTTACAACCATACTCTACCTCCAAACACATGAGACTTTTGGGGGACATTTTAGATCTAAACCATAACATGGTCCAAGGATATAGCTTGATGAGCAGTGACAATGGCCGGTGACTGTTAGGAAATGACCTTTGTTGCTTGCTCATTTCTTGCAATTGAGAAAAATGTCCTCCCAAGGGATTTTAATATGGTGGAGCCCCTATGTTGGTGTCCTGTCATCTGCTTTGTCCACATGGTGCCAGTTGGCAATCCAAAAATTTTTATAGGTTTGTTGAGGTATAATCAGTATACAATATACTGCACACTTGAAGTGCATACTTTGGTAAGTCTTGACCTGTAAGAACATCACCATAGTGATGGTCATCAACCTTAAAGCTATACCCTTAAAGTCATCACAATTAAAGTTACGTTGCACTCCTTCATAACTCCTTTTAATGCCTCTTTTTTTTTTTTTTTTTTTTTTTGGTCTTTCTGAGACAACCACTGTGAGGTTTAGGCTGGCCTTGAACTCACTTTGTAGCCCACAGTGGCCTCAAACAGTGATAGTCCAGGCTCAGGCCCAAGTGCTGGATTACAGGCATGCACCACCACACCCAGCCCCTTAATGCCTTTCTTCGAACCTTCTTCCACCCCAGCTCTAGACAACTATTGATTTAATTTTCAGTACAGACAAATTTGCCTTTTCTAGAATTTTGTTAGTATGACTACAAACTTTATTTTCTTTTTGTCTCCTATTATGCAGCATGATTATTTTCAGATTCATTCACGTTGATACATGAACAGTTCACTGTAAAATTACTGTAGTCTATGTGTAACACAATTTGTCTATCATAACTGACATTTGGGACTCTCCTCCCAGTTTTAAATATTAGAAGGGAAACTGTTCACAATATTCATGTAGGAGTTTTTATATCATTTTGTCTGAGGACATTTTGACACAAAAGAATATATGGCTTCATTGCTTCTTACTGCAAACTGTTAGAGATGAAGTAGATAAAGTAAATATAGAAAAGAATTATGAAGAGAAAAACAGAATTTGATTTGGAAACTTTTTCAGCCTCTCTTAATTGAAAAAAACAAGAAAAAATACGTTGAAACCGAAATTCAATATCCTGATTGCATTTACCAGAGAAGGTTTGTTTATAATAGAATTCTGCTAATATATCAGGTAAAAATCTCAGGTTATTCTGTCATGCAAAAAGTCTTGGGGAGTTTGTAACCTAAGGGTCCCTTGATACAACTAGAGAGCATTTAGGAAATTTAAAAACATCTCTTAGTCATTTTAGCAAAGTCTGAAAACGAAAGACATGGGATTATTTAGACCAAAAATCTGGGTAAACTTTTGGGGACCATGTTGTCTCATAGACTGTGGGAGGCTTGACTATGTGATTTAAGCCCCTGCAGTCCTAATGTTGAGGTGACCTTACTTCAGGAACAGGGAGGTATACAGGAGGCCACCTGCTCCCTGGCTGTGGGAAGAATGCTGATAACCTAGTATTTCTGAAGTAATATAGCATCTGCAGAGGACAGTTGTCAAAATACAGGCATCTGGGTATAAAATCTGGTTCCTCATTAACTTATTCCTTATCTACCCATTCTCTGTATTTGCTGTTCCATGAAACATACTACTGTGCCCCATGTTTCTTGATTGCTAATAAAAGTGGATCGGTCATGGGATTGTTGTGGTTATTCACTAGAGGCAAGTTCCTCCCTGTCCCCCATGTACCTTATATTTTGTCTTTTTTCTTTATTCCCCTCAGTTTACCCATCGGGTATCTGGGGGTCTGGTCAGACCTCAGCAGTAAGTCTCTTGTGTAATGGAGTGAGCCCTGTGACATACTAAAGACTCATGAGGTTTTTGAAATTTTTTTACTATAAGAGTTCTGTCACCTTGTATTTAAAGGACCGTGCAAACACGAAATTAATGGGTAAATTAATAGGACCTCTAATGTTTCATGCTTAAGAAATCGGTTGAGAACACTGAACTGCAAACGTTTGCTATCTTTTATGAAAGTGGATGATTCGAGTAGAGGGGGAAAATCATTTCATAATTAAATTGTAACTAGGCCACGTCCAAGGCCTAGTGTCTTGCACTATGGCATGTGGGAGCATAATACCCATGTGCCTCTGTTCACAGTTGCCTCAATGGCAGATGACTTAGCAGATGGCGGTGACCTTATGTTGATGAGGATCTTTATGTTGATGAGAAGGTAGGGCAAGATGGCAGATTATTGAGTTTGTCCTTTCTGCAAGGTGAAACTATTGTTACTACTGGGTTCTCAAGGAACCAGGATGTCCTTCACTGGAGAAGTGGGCGGGACCTGTCAGTTTCAGGATCCCAGGGTGGCACCAAATGATGCTCAGGACCCTATTCATAGAACTTCTTTCAAGTTCCCATGAGATGGGATGGCATAAAAAAGACCCAGTGCCGTGAGAA
>RJWM01026221.1:0-28352 GCA_004363535.1 Dasyprocta punctata | reverse complement strand
TGGTTTCTAAGTTGTATCAAGGAAGCTGGTATCAAAACTGATTGCTTAAATATTGTCAGTTTTGATTGTTTCTTCCAAATCCCAAAGAAATACATTTTTCTCACATTGTAATCCTTATATGGCAAACTCCTTTTTAATCTAATAAAATGTTAGCATTTATATCAATGTAGCTTAATAGTAGGGATATAGGCAGACTTCAATCATGTTGACTTGAAATACTGGGCGACACAGGAACTTTTTCTAACAGTAACTCTATGAGCCAGTGATTGGCTCTATTTAGAAATGACCAGCAGATGGAAATTTCAATTATACTTAGTTTCTTTATTCAAGGAACATATAACAAAATTAGACTGATACTCGTGAACTGAGAAAAACTGAATTATACATGTGAAAAGTAAAATGTAAAGTAATAATTTAAGCATTGATGAAATATAAACTGTCATAAGAGGCAAAGTAATATGAATTGATAAAGATAATACATAGAAAGAAATATTTGATCCATAGTTCAAAGACAATTCAAGATTTGGAATTCTTGAGTACTATGTGTACTTATTTATGCATTTCACACCAGTGGAAGAAAATGAGAAGGGGCAACTGTTAACAAATCTTGTGCTTAAGTTATTCATCAATAGTCAGTCTTTAGTAATTGTCACTCTTACCTACAATAAAACAAGCAAATGGACATATGCTGAATTACTTTAGTGATTGTTTAATAGAATTTTTAAAGCATGCAGAACAGAGTAAGATCCACCTAGGTTAAAATCGTAGCTACTAAATCATCTAATATGCACTTGAGCAAGTGGTTTAAGCTATTAGAACTAACTTATAACATGAAAACAATTGTACACTAGTGAGGAGTATTTTATAAAGTACTTGCTATAGGGCCTATAATGGTTTCAGGCTATTATTTAAGCAGATATAGTACAGATATGTATTAGAGACAGTGGTAAAACTTTTTGTTTTTTTCATAAAATATTTAAAATGCCAGATGGAAATTTAATTGAACTTTGCAAACTTCTAATTTTTGGGATATACACAATCAGTAGTTATGACTGGTCTTCTGATACATTAACTAATGCCCCAATTTGCTTCATGTCAAATGTTTTCTCTGAGTTTAATATACATTTTTATTTGTAAAATATTATTATATCATGTGACACATACTCTAGTTGCTCCCATTTTCCAAATGCTTATTTCTCACTAGTTTTCTTAATAAATCATGATACCTAAGCCATGTAACTAAGTGCAGTGCAGGTTGTTAATGTATGCCCTGCCTATGTGTGTCTCAAAAGACTTTTGGAAAATGAAGTATCATGTAAGAATGAATAAATATATTACTGTATCATAATGAATGAGAGTGTTCCATCCTGGTTTAGAAGAGCTTAGGCAGAATCCAGTCACCTTCTGTACATATCACAACTAGACCTGTTAGAGTCTGGGACATTTTGCTAAAATTGGTGGAATCTGAAGATTTTGGACAAGTGAAAATTCAAGGATACTAGGAAAATTGTATAGGGCTGCCCATGTCTAGGATCACAGACAGTTATCATTTCTTCTGTATCATTGGTGGGTAATGTTTTAGTTTTTATCCATAGAAATATGAAATATAAATCCAGTCTCAAATAGTTTTTAAGCACCAGGAAATATGCTCCTTGTCCTTTATAAAGATAAGAGTTCATTTCTTACTTGATTGAGACTCAGTGCTGAATATAACCAGAGAAGAGAATTTTGGTTCGATATAAAAATTTTGACTTTATATGAAATTAGAAGGAAAACTATTAAAGAAAAGAGGAAGGAGATTGATCAAGAGGGAAAAGAGATCAATGGGAGGAATCTCAAAATATATTATATACATGTACAAATATGACAAAATGAAACCAATTAGCCTATGTGAATAATGTATTATTATAAAATTGGTTTAAAAAAGAAGTTAAAAATGGAAAAATGAGCAGAATTCTGAACATTTAGTGAATATATATTTACCCATAAAATTAGGGCTATAGGACATAGCAGATGAAAGAAATGGAAATTTTAATACTTCAGTTAAAGTAGAAAGAAATATTTTTGTTGATCTGTTGATTGTTTAGAATACAAGTTTTATTTCATAAGGAAAATAATGTATGCTGGAAAAGTGCTATGCTAGAGGAATTCTTTGCTGCATTTTGAATGACAGTCTGGGTTTTACTATCCAATTTTATATTCAGTCACTACTGTATATAGTTTTTAAGTGTTTATTCTGTACCAGACAATATACTCAACACATTTTGAAAGACAATGTGGACTTATTTACAGAGGCAGATTACTTGTTTAAAAGTAAGAAATAAATGTTTGTTCTTTTGTGTGTTCACTAATTTTTATATTAATTAAAAGTTAGCTGAGAAAATAAAAAGTAAACAGCTTTAGCATAATACAAAATTGAGGAGAATTATTTAAGCTACTCATGGAAGGCAGGCATAGCCATCTGGGTCTATTCACTACTTGTTTCAAGGCCTTACTAATTTACAAGTTGTTCCTGCCTTTGTTTCTTTTTCAAAAAGTTTGAAAAGGTTTGAACAACATAAAATTCTCTAAAAAATTCCAAAAGTTATTTCATATGTGCTGAATGTTACCATAAAACTGAAAGGAAGAAAAATCATATCTAAGGGCAAATGTCGGGAGAGACTTTGTATTACCACACTGCAACACTTTGGAAAACTGCCTCTAACAACTCCACACTTGATGGCAGTGTTCTGCAGCAAATCCAGAAAATACTCAGGCAGGGCTCAGCCTGGATTCAGATTTATTGGGAAGCCAGGCTCTATTTGAATGTGCACATTATTCTTATTGAGAGTCATCAATGCTTTGTCAAATTTTACAAATGTCTTTTAAATGACCATGAAAGTAAAAAGACAGTGAAATGTGAGAGGTAACCCTCATTGCAGACATAGTAAGTTTTACTCCTAAATCTGTTTCCAAATTATCCAAGCACAGAAAGGATACAATTAGCACGTAGAGTACAAAGGAAAGAGAGTAACTACAGTCTCCCTTTGGATTCTAGGTCTCTGTTCTTTTTTTTTTTTTTGTATTCCCCACCTAAACTTGGAGGTGGAGGACAGAAAAAAAGAAATGACACTTTACTTTAGATTTCTCTTTTGGGCTTTGTAACTGCACTTCTGTTGAAACAGGGTTTGAAGATAGGAAAAAATAATCTGATCATAGGAAGAAAAGGTTGTCTAAGATATATGTAAATATTTAAGCATAAATAAATGTGAGTTGCTGCCTAAAGACAAATCCTGTGTGTATCTATATGTCTGTGTCTGTGTAAACCTATGTGTGTGGGCACACAAATATCAATTTAACTCTCATGGATATTTATTTCTGGAAATAATTATTGGAACTACATCACACAACCATCCGAATTTCTATCCCAACTGCTTGCTCACCAAGTCTGTAGATAATTAAATATTTGTAGTTGCATCACAGAAGCAGAATCAATAGCAGATTTTCTAGTTTAAAGTTTGTACCTATTCACAATTTTTGGCATTTGTTAGTTTCAGATGGAATTGTTGCTGATCAAATTTATTCATTGTTTTACTCAAATGGATGAAGTGCTTAAATTTGGCTACCATTATTGTGCAAACTCTACTCTGATTTCCTAGATAGGACAAAGGATTCAAAGGAAATTGTACAGATAAAGTAACATGTTACCTCCCAAGGGGCAGGTAAACTTGATCTACACAACCCTGAGTTCTTACAGAGTCAGATCATAATAATACCATTAGCACATACTGCGCTAGCTTTTTTGTTTTCTTCCAGTGATAGGCTTACAGACAGTTTCTGTTTGAATGTTGCAAGACATTGGTTCTGCAATGTTTTGGTTACTTTTCTCTCATTGCTGAGATAAAATACCTGGCACTCAGAATTAGGGAAGGAAAGGTTTATTTAGCTCACAGTTTGTGGAGGTTTCAGTCTATAATCAGTTGGCTCCAAGTCAGGGTGGTATGGGACAGGGGCAGCACTTCAAAATGGCAGAAACCAGAAAAAGCAGTAAGAGCAAAAGGGGGAAGAGCAAACATTTTTTCCTCCCTTATATTGTAAATAGGCTACTCCCATAGTGGGGGTTAGCACTCACACCATCACCCAGCCCTCCTCTTGCACAGAAGAAGGATGTTTACAAAGTGAGGACCTTGGCTCCCTGCTGAGTTGCTTAGTTAAACTTCTAAATTTCTCAAGGTGACACAATGTATCAACCATTACAATCCATCCCTTGTCAACCTGGCAACCAGACACATTTCTTTAAACTGGTTTCCAGACACAAAGATGTGCTTTTCTTCATATTTCACATCTTGAACATTATAATACGGTTTTAACAATCCCTAAGAACCAATATTAAGTCTATCAACATTATATTACATTAGAATCATAGCATTTCCCTGCTTTTGCTCTTGCTGCTTTTGTTGTATTCTGTCACCTTAAACTGTTACTCCTGTGCCATACCACTCTACCTTAGTGTGAGCTGATTATGGACTAAAACCTCCACAACCTGTGAGCTAAAATAAACCTTTCTTTCCTTTATTTTGGGTGTCAGGTATTTTGTTCCAGCAATGAAAGAAAAGTAACTAAAATACATTAGAAGTTAGATGGAGGAAAACTGATAACTATTCCTGATGCTGAGTTTGGAAATATTCAGCTATACCAATGGCTAATATTTTTGCTTGCCTTTTGGTTTCCAAGACATATCAGTAGTCTTTGTGTCTTGTCTTTTTCTTTGTCTTTCTCTTTCTCCTTCTTTACTTATAATAGCTCAATAGGAAAAATATGGCAGGTTTTATTATAATTATTGTTTTGATGATGGGAAAATTAAAACAATATATAATTAATGTGTTGTAATAAAGATTGAGAAACTGATAAAATGAATAGTTTACATTCAAATCTCTTGACATTTTAAGAAATATTCATAGTAATATAATCTGCTATTGGGAGGAGAAATTCAACATATCTACCAAACAAAAAACCATGCTATACAATTTATGAATTTATACTTTTATATAAATGCCCTTCTATAATGGCATTGTAAGTATGGCTTGAATGACTGAACTTCATTCCTACCTAAGTAGCTCATAAGCTAGTAAACATGAGACTTTCTGCCATATCTGTATGATCCTATTTGAAATTTTAAGGGGATTCATGGTTCTTATTTGTGTCTATCATGTAGCACTGTAATTACAGGATTTACTTTCATCTTAAAGATAATTACAGGGTTTACTTTCATCTTAAAGATTCTATTGATATGTAAACCTGGAGAAACAAGAACTTATATTTGTACTAAATATAATTTAATTAATATATGGTGTTATATACTATTACTTTGTTTCAAAGCATGGGTTTCTAATCATTTCACTTAAGTACTGAATAGGGAATAGTTATTACAGTTCTCGTTTCATAACTAACTACAGAAAGTGAAGTGACATACCATATCCTTATTCCTAGTTTGTGGCAGAGTCAAGACTAGTTAAACTATTCTAAGTTCCATAGTCTTTGAACTTCTTACAAGATTTATCTCCCATTACAATCCTAGGAAATCCTTCCCATCCACAACAGCAATGTAATCAAATGCTCACGGACAGTCCTCCCATCAGCTGTTAGTACCAAAGCTGAATTTTGGTTTAAAATGGAGTATAAAGGGAGGCAAAATAAGAGGAAAATCAAGAAAATTTGTTTCAATAATTTTTCTTCTCACCACTCTGTTCATTTATCAAACATATATGAAGTTTATTGGACATGTACTGCATGTCTGACCCTGTAATATTTAAAATTCAATATGTATAAAAGAAGTCATTAGGCCTTATTCACCCTGTGTTTCCAAAGACTCCATTGTTTCTTTCCCTACTTTCAGAACATTCCTGTCCTATCCACCAAATTTTTCTCTTACTCCTCCTACTTTATGTTATGAAAACTAATTTGTAGCATGCTGTTTCAGATATAAAAGAAAAGACTTTTGGAGCAAAAAATACTTAAAAAAACATAATGAGACTTAAGGTAATTTACAAACATGTTAACCTTTTTGGTAGATACAGGTAGTGTCGATCAAAAAAAAAAAATCAAACAAAAATCCAAAGACTATGGTAAAACTGGACAATACAATAGTAAAATTTGGGACTATTTAGATGATATTACAATCAATAAAGATAAAATGCAACTCCTTTTTAAATATAGATGAAACAGTTGTCAATATGATAATGTGTAAGTTTACAAGTCTCTACATTCAAAGATTTAAATCACTCCCAGTATGCTCTGTCACGATAATGAAGTTAAGCATACAATCAAGAAACAAATAAATGCAAATACCCTCAAAACTTGGAAATAAAGAGACATTATTAAAAAACTCATTGGTCAATGAAAACATCATAATGCTAATAAGAGAATAAATTATGACAGTGGAACTCTGCACATGAAAATTTGTAGGCCTGTGCTTACAGAAATTTTAATTTATTGCTTTTCTACTCCAAATCCACTCTATTTGCTTTGACGGATGTTGTATTTCTCTTTTGTCTATTGCACTATATCAACTTTGTGGGCAGAGGAATCTGGAGAGACAGCAAGAGACATAGAGACTTCTTTCTGAGTCCAGTCCAGTTTTATTTTTTTTTTCTGAGAGGGTGGAAGATAGGTTTCCACAAGTGATTCCCATCCTTGTGAGACTTCTATTATGGTATCTCCTCACCAAATTTTCCCCCAAGCACTCTAGAAAGTTCATTCTAGTCATATCACTTCTGCAATTTTCCTCAGCGTATAACACCTATAGGGCAGCTTCCTCTGACATCCCACAAAGCAGCTACTCAAGGAAGTCCACCAATACTTCAGCTACTTCTACCTGTGAACCATGGATCCTGTCTTAGTTACTTTTCTTATTGCTGGGACAAAATACGCAATCTGCAAAGTGAAAGGTTAGCCTACATTTTGTAGGGGTTTAAGTCCTTGATCGACTGGCTCTAAGGTGGGGGTGATTTGGCATAGGAGCAACCATTCATGGCGGTGGAAGATACCAAAATCAACCAGAGGGAGGAGCAACCGTCTTTCTATTCCTTATATTGTATGCAGACTACCTGCTCTAGTGGCATTTGCACCCTTAATCTCAGCATTATGAATCAATCATAAACTCCAGGTTCAGGTGCCTCCAAAAAGCATGCCAACAGGAAGCTTTGAGTGGGACATCTAGACACAAACCATAACACTCAGGGCAGGTAGTCTGTATGTGATACAATGTAAGGGACAGAAAGAGGCTTGTTTTATCTCTCCTTCTCCCTTTTTGTTGGTTTTGTTCTTTCCTGTTGCCAAGAACTGTCGCCCTCCTGCCATGTGCCACCTTGCTTAGAAGCCAGCTGATTATGGACTGAAACCTCTACAGACTGTGAGCTAAATATACCTTTCTTCCTTTAATGCTGGGTGTTGGGTATGTTGTCTCAGTGATGAGAAAAATAGCTAAAACAGATACCTCTTTCTAGTGAAACCTGGGAAGACAGTCCAGGACTCTCCCAGAGTTTTTGTTTGAGTACTCTGCCTCAGTCCTACAACAGTGGTTAGTTAGTATACCCGCTGTTCCTATATTCATTAGAGTTCTCTTTATAACTTCAAATGTGATTCCTTATTATAATTAATAATTTTATCTTAAAAAACCCATTTAAATTTCTATATAGTCTTTGTTTCCTGATAGAATCTGGTTTTATTCAGCTTTCTTATCTCTGGAACACAATACCTGACATCATAAATTAAAAGAAGAGGTTTAATTTAGTGTAAGTTTTGAGGAGGTTCAGTTCTTGGTCATCTGGCTCCAAGGTAGGAACAATGTAGCAGAATGGCATGGCAAAGCAAAGCTGATCAGTTCTGAAAGGCTACAATACACAGCAGGGATACAAAGCCAGAGAACAAAAGTCATGGGCAAGACATAAAAGCCCCAAGGCTATGCCTTCGTAACCTACCCTGCTATAGAAGTGTGCTCCACTAATCTTAAAGACACATCCCAAAGCCTATCAGTTTTGCCACTCCCACATAACCCTCACAGTTCCTTACAACTATGTGGATGGAATAGTGCTTTACAATTTATAACCTTCAACTTATAGTTCAAAATCAAGTAATAACCATAACTAAATAATGACATTTTACTATGAAAGGAAATAATGTCTCATAATCAAGTTCATTAAAAGCACTTTTATGCATCTTAAAATTAATTAATGTGATGCACATTTTAGAAAAAAATAGAAAAATTATACCATCATATTTATAACTTTACAAAACATTGAAAATATTCAATGCTTATTTGTAATAAAATACTCATAGCCCAGTAAAAATACAGGGGATTCAATATTATAAACTGTATTCATAAAACCTGTTCCAAATGATACTTAATGATGTAAACCTCAGAAACATTTAACTTAAGATACACAATGAAGCCATAAGGATAAATGACCAAAAGTATAGTATCCTGAAAGGACACAAAAATAAACTTCATAAAAGCAAAGGTTGATATATTACACTATGATTATGTTAAAAAATACCTCTTCATAAATGACATAACCAAAAGAACAAAATCATGTGTCACAGTAAAGGAGTTTTCTCTCATACGCCATAACTCATTTCTATCCCTGTCTTTGGTTATGTCTTTCCTACCCTCCAGAATGCCTCACTCAATCTCCTGCTTACCTTAATCTTCCCATCTGTCTAAGCTATCAATCCATATCCTCATTGATGATGTCTTCAATTACCTCAGAAATCAATCTACAAAGTTCCTGAATCTGGTTACATTAAGAAATTTTACTCATCAAATACTTCATATGCAACAATGTTTTGTTTAGTCTTCTACATGGACCAAGTATTAACCTAATCTCTTGGGAGATCCAGAAAGTATATTAGACATATCTTTGATTTCACTTAATTTTATGCTCAACATTTCACTCTTTTCCATGTACAGTAATACCTCGGTTCACAAATGTTCCTGTTTGCAAGCAATTAAGTTAAAAAAAAAGCATTTAGCAAAATTTTGTTTTCTTTTCACAAACTCCAAGTGGGATGACAAAAAATGATCATGGCCATCTTCCCCACACAAAGACAAATGCAGTCATCTTCCCTGAAGTGGTAAAACAAATTAAAATTCATAAACTGAGATATTACTGTATAGTAATACTTTTCAAACTTAATTGTAATTTTCAAAATAATATATAACTATTATGTTGCCCATAACTTTAGAGCACTCCAAACAATGATATGTATTAAGTAAATGCCCTACAGATGGCTCTTGGTTGGTTGCTTGATTGCTTCATTAAATTCAGTGTCAGAGTTTGATTGGAAAAGGTGCTTTTATTCACATCTTTAGCAACAACAAGCAGCAAGTTAACATAAATATCCATTCTACCTTTTCATGGCTACAAAGATTTTTTTCATCTGAAGTATACTTTCAGTGTTCATGCCAGTTCATTTTACTTTATTGAGTGTTCTAAGATGAAACTAAATCAATTAAGAGTGCTCTTATGTGTGGCAACTCTTTTCAGATACAGACTATTTCTAGAAATATTTCCTCAATATTTAATTCATCTTCATTTCTATGGGCTTATGGAAATATTCTTAACAGTAAGTTATTCATTTTATTTCATGAGTAACATCTTGTTAAGTCACTCACATAGTCTAAGACCTTTAGACCATTAGGTTGAAGTAAGATTGACTTGTAAACAGTCAAAATAGAAGAGAGAAGCATCAAATGAGCAAAGCAGGAGGTATAGACCAGAAAAATCCAGTTTCCTCCAGTAAATTACTGTGTGCAGATAACAGCAAACAAGTCATTTAAACAGAGTAGATGAGTCATTTATCCATTGTTCAGAGTTAGCAAAATTCATTGGACTGTAGGAACATTCTGGTTATTGACACAATTTAATGTGTGCCATTTATCTAGAATGTACTAGTTTAAAGAACTAGTTTAGAGAATTCTTCCAAAATCAGAAGTGAAAGGGTATCTTTGCTTAGAGGAAAGAGAACTGAAGGAGTCAACTAAACATGCTTTCAGATGATCTCAGTCGGATAATAACTTAAGAGAGATATGGTGTCATATATAAATTGTAAGTCTTTAAAATACATATCACCTATAGTAAAAAAGTGCATATAAACATATCATTTTAATTTTGTGGAAGTTTTATCTTCCTGATTATCTTATATTTTTTGTGAAGAGTGATCAGTTATGTTTTGATTTGGTTTTGGTCCTAAAGATGCTAACAGCAAAAGAAGAGCTTAATTAATGCACTAATGACTGATGCGGGTAAACAAATTGTTTGATTAAATTTTTCAAATGATTTTCCAACAATCCTCAAGTTATCACCCTGGATGAAGAAATCTTCCTTTCTATAAGGGCCAATTAAGTTTTCTGAGATAGACAGCCTCTGTGACAACTTCTCAAACTTCTGATTTTAGTATAAAAATAGTAACAAATGATTGGTAAACTAACAGAAGTGACTGAAAACTGCATTTACAAAAGGAAGCCATCCAGGGACTAAGCAGTCATGGGAAGCCTATGGCACACATGCTGTAGCAGGCTGTATGAATCACTGAAAGCTCTGAAAGATTCACCATGTCTGGCGTATAGTCTACAAAATTTTTACATAAACCTTTGTTTTTTCAATATCTTCTTAACTTCTGTGTTATATGATGTGGGTATAAGAATAGGATAATCTGTAATCAAATGTTTTTCAAAAGATGAACTCAATCAATGATTATATTATGCATAATATAAATAGGACTAGTTAGCTGCTTGGTGAAATTTGTGGTGCAACTGAGGAAAGAAAGGCACACAGAACATATACTGAGTCAATTTGCCACAGTGTTCTTGTGTTCCATCTTTGGAATTATTATAATAGTCATGAAATTAACTGCATCAAAAGATAGTTTCACTAAATAGCAAAAAGTACTTATCTAATTATTATATTGGTACCCATTATAAAAGAAAAAAGAAATAAAACTATGACTAGAACAAATCCTAAAACACACACACGCACACACACACACACACACACACACACACACATTCTGTTAAAACCCAGTTCCAGGGAAAAAGTACAATTACTTATGGAATACATCAAGAGAAATAATTTAAATACCTAATGGAAATTCAGACACTTAGAGGTTAACCATATTTATTAATGATATTATGTCCTGAAACACTAAGTAAGAAATATCATCATGTGACAAAATAGCATAAAAGTGTCCTATTTTTAACACCATACATTATTTTTAATTAAAACTTTTTGTAAGGTTGTTTATTTGTTTCCCAAATGTTAAAGAGTTATTTGTAAAGTGTGTTGTTGTGGTGTTTTTTCATTTCTTGTTCTATTCACTTCTCTGGTTTTTTTAAAAAAATAAATGATGCCACTTCAGAAAGTGTAACATTTTACAGCATTAATTTAAAGGTTTCTTCTAACTGTCTTAATTGAGTAGTACATATCAAAATAACCACAAGGACTTTATGTCTCATACTGTCATGTCCACAATTTCCAGTGACAAAATTTAAATTTGTTCTAGTTGGTAGAATGGAAGTTGTGTAAGAGGAGACTGCTATTGTAGCTCTACTTTGATAGGTTTTGTTGTTGTTAATTGAGTGTAGAGAATTTTTAAATGATGAAATAACTTCAAAGAGAAGGAAGAGTTGACAACACACAGAGAACATATACCAGAGCAAATAACAAAAGATATAAGATGAAATGGCTTGGTGTTGGCATGGTGGACTGAATTCAGGAGAGGAAACCTCATAATAATCAGTAGGACATTGAAATACTTGAGTTTGAATTTAGACTAGGTGCAGACTTAGAGGATGTAGAGAGGGATACAAGAGGCACTTCCTTTTCAGTTACTTCTAATAATTCTATTAATTCCCCTGAAATCTCTCCAAGTAGTGAACTTCTCAAAGCAAGTTAAGAAATTCTCCAAATAGGATTTGACTGGGTGTCCTGTATTTTACTTGGTAAAACCTAGTTAGTCCAAGTACAAAGCATGTAAACAAAATTTGATTTGAAAAATAGATACACCTTGAGACCGTAATGTTAAGTGAAATAAATTTGACACACAAACTTAAATATCACATGGTTTCTCCTATATGAGAAACTCAAATTATAAATAAAAAATGCAATAAAAGATAGATAATAGGAAGTAGGGAGATCTTTCTCAAATGGGAAGGAGATCAAGAAATGGAGATGTAAGAGAGACAAGGGAAAAGGGAATAAACAGGAAATAAGATGTGTTATGTACTTGCACCAACTTCACACAAAGAATGTAAATATTATGTACTGCAAACATGTACTACTAAAAAAATCAGATATGTGATTTTCAAAATATTTTCACCTGTTATCAAGCTGTATATACTATATTTTGGAATATGGAAAATATTTGAGTTCAAATTTACTCATGTGTAGTAAACATGATACATATGTGAAAGCAAAATTAAACATTGTCTATGAAATATAATTTTTATGCTTTACTATCTCCATAGTGTACCCTTTTTTAATATGACCATATGGTTAATACTAATCTAGGAATGTGCTAAAAAAAAGCCAGAAACAATTGCACATATTATCTGATTCCATTTTTATTAAATGTCCAAAATAAGCAAATATACAGAAATAAAAAATATGTTAGCAGCTACTTAGGGGTTGGTAGTGATAAGGAGTCAGCAAAGTGAAAGGTAAAAAGCATGTGACTTCTCTATGAAGTGATTAAAAATATCCTGGAATTGATTATGGTACTGGTTGCCTATATCTGTGTATATGGTAAATCTAGTGTATCTTAAATATAAAGATCCTTGTTTGTACTGTAAATTACTAAATGTGTGGATTGTATAGATGAGAATTGTACCTCAGTAAAATTACTTTTAAAAAATGAAATAAAATTTTTTGAAGATCAGTAAACAGCTATGATTTTATGTTCTCTGCCAATTAAGATTTATAAAAGGAACACAAAGCACACTGAGCACAAAAATTGGTGAGTACGAACTATTATAAATTTAAAGTTAAATCATCTTTTCCTTAAGGGGGTGAAATTTTGTAATATACATACACACAAAATAATCATACTCATGGCATAAAAACCCTCAAAATCAAAACCAAAGGGGAATCCAAAAGCAAAATTGGCCAAAGAATAAAACTTTACAAAGAAAAGGTGATTTGGACAGCTAATAAAGCTATGAAAGGTGCTCACCATTATTACCAATCAAGAAAATGCAAATTTAAGATAGATTACACTATTGTTACACACTTACTTGACAGATACAATTTAAAAATGCAGAACATTACTGAGTGTTTTGAATATTTCAGAACTGTAACATGTTGAATCCAGGTGCCAATATCTACTAAAATTTTTATATTTATATTGAATGATCCAATATTTGTATTTTTGGGTAAACCAAAAACAAAGAGAAAACCAGACATACTGGCCAGACAATATAATATTTATAATAGCACTATTATATTTCTTATCTTACAAACCACCTAATATCTATTGTTTAAATTTTATAAACATCTTGCACCTTTACATTTAATATAAACTTTTCAAAACACTTGAAATGAAATAATTGTGATAATGATCTATGATTACCTATGAAGAAAATGCAAAGAGAGGGGTACTAGGAACTGAAAGAGGGAGAAGGGATCCAAGCATCCCACCTTAAAATATGCCAACTTTAGTAAAAGCATTATTTTAAACAGAAGAAAATAAAAAATCAGCAAACACATCAGGAATTCTTTCCTGTGTACTTAAAAGCATGTTATAAATTTCCTTTCTAAAGATGACATTTGTTCTGCTTGTACAGATATTCCTTTTTCCTGTGTAAGGAAAAGAATGACTTGTCTGGCTAACAGTCCTACTAAACAAACTTTACTGTCTATACATTTCTTAGATGCTTTTTTTCAGAATTACTGTCCATGAGGGCCTAGACACTCTTCTTTTGTTTAGTCACATTTCCATAGTTTAATTATCCTTTGTTAAGGTGGTGTATAAGCCTCAAATTCTAATTATGTTTCAAGATAGTCACAGTATTAGTCCATTCTTCAGCTATAATAGAATAACTTAGATTAGGTACTTTATAAACAATGGCAAGTTATTGCTCATGGTCCTAAAGAACAGGAAAGTTCATTATGAAGATGCTTTTGACTTGGACATAGTGGTACATGGCTGTCATCCTAGGACCTGGGAGGCTGAGGTCGAAGGAATACAGTGAGCTTCATCCAGTATGGGCTATATAGTGAGTTCAAGGCCAGTATGACCAAGTCTCAGAAAAATAGAACACAAAACAAAAAAAGATGTTCTCAGATTTAGAATTTAGTGATGACCTTTTTCTCATTTGTGACAACTTCTAAGTGCCCTCACACAGCAGAAGGGGCAAGGCAACCTCCTACAATCTCTTCTACAATGATACTAATCCCATTCATGAAGGTGGAACTTTAATATTTTAATCTTTTCTCTCAAATGCCACATCTTTAACATGATCAAGTTTAGATTCTAGTACATGAATTTGGAGGGACACCGAATTTCAGACCATAGTACTCATCACTGATTGTTCCCATTTGTAAGCATAATGTGCTTGTAAATAAACTTTTGTTTTGTTTTTAATCCTGAGTTGATATGTCCTTTGCCAGTTTAATTAGCATGCCTTATATACAGAAGATGAGAGCAGAGAGAAAATAAAATCCCCCCTTCCTATGAGTACAACCAAAAGGTTTCTAGGTACTTTGGTGAACTGGAATTTTTTTTGTTGCTGTTTCTTTGTTTTGATCTTGGAGATGGTTAAACAGTGAACTCAGTGAAAATTCATGCAGCTGTATATTTTGATTTTATATGTGTTTTATTTTAAGAAAAATATATTTGAAATTGGAAAAAAAGAAACATCAAAGGACATGTAGGTAGAAAATAGCAGTAGTAATGACCAGGGGAGAGCAGAGTACCAGCTCTATGCTGAAATAGTAAGGATAGCTTGAGAGAATCCAAAGAGTTTTTCTTTTTTCCATATATTGTATTAATCCACATAAGTTATATAGGTTTGAATATGTGTGGATCATATTTTAATCATTTCCTACTCCTTCATTTTCCTTGCTAAAACCTCCCATCCAGTTTAACTTTTTTAGGAGGTTACAATATGTGTGACATGTTTTGGTGATATTCATTCCTACCATTCCTCATCATTACACATCTTTCTTCCCCTTATGCCCTTCCCCTTGTGTGTTGGGACCATTGTTTAGATTCCACATGTTATAAAGAACATGCAATATTTATCTTTCTGAGTCTGGAGTATTTTCTCAACACAGTGATCTCAGTATTTATTCATTTTTCTGCAAATGACAAAATTTCATGCTTTTTGTGGCAGAAAAGTACTCCAAGTGTTCTTTATTTATTCATCTGTTTATGGACACATTAGCTGGTTCCATGTCTTGGGTATTGTATATTGTGCCACAATAAAAAAGGATATGCAAATATCCCAATGGTATGCTGACTAATTCCTTTGGTTGCAAAGTAAAAATTGCTGTATCTGGATCAAATGGTAGTTCTTTTCTTAGTGTTCTGTGGAACCTCCATACTTATTTCCATAGCAGCTGTTCTAATTGACATTCCAACCAGAAATGTAAAAGTGTTTCTCTCTCCCCATATCCCTGCCAGTATTTACTGCTTTCTTATATTCTAGAAGATAGCCATTCTGACTGTTGTGAGATGTAATCTCAATGTAATTTTGTATTTCCCTAATCGCTAAAAATGTTGAACATTTTACTTTTCTCATTGTGGAGACAAATACACAACACCCAAAATTAAAAAGGGAAAGTTTATTCTTGCTCATTTTGTAGTTGTTCATAGTTGGCTGACTCCAAAGCAGGGTAGCATGGCAGAGGATTAGCAGTTCATGATGCAGAAAGCAGCAGCAGCAGCCTGCCTCTCCCTTTTATTCCTTCCAGGCTATCTACACTTTCAGTGCTGCCACTCACACCCAGAATGGGCCTTCCCATTATCCACAGCAAAGCTATGCCAAACCAATTAGTGAACTAATTTAGTAATCACACACCCTTAATCCCTGCATCACACCCTTAACCCTAGCTTCACACACCCTATATCCAGCCACCTCTGAAAAATCCCATCTATGATTGCATATGGTTTTGGAGGAGCATCAAGACACAAGCCATTACAGATAGATTGGACATTTGTACCTCTTCTTTTGAGAAATATCCATTCAATTCTTTTGCTTATTTATTGATTGAGCTCTTTGATTTTTTGATCTGTACATATATTAGATATTAACCCTCTGTCAGAGCAGCTGGCAAGAATTTTCCCCTATTCTGTAGGCTATCTGTTTACTCTGTTGTTTCCCTTGCTATTCAGAAACTATTTGATTTGACATAGCTCCATTTGTCAATTCTATGCTATTGATTTCCATGAAGCCAAAGATTTTTAACTTCCCTTATTATCACAGCAGAAAAATTAATAATTACTATTAAAATTATTTTATTTTCCTGATAAGAAATTATCCATGGAAAGTTCATTTATGGTGACTCCTAAACAATTTTGAACTATTCTGTGAATATCAGGTATAGTGTGGAAACAGAGAAGTAGAAATATATCCGTAATTTACATTTCTTTACCTGTTATCCACAAGTCTCAGGTGTTTGAGTCATTCATTTGGTACTTGAGATGTAAATAGAGGACAGAGCCTCTGTGGCTTACTACTAGAGACTTTTGTAATGCAGGGACAAAAATGTCTTACTGAATTTAAGGAAAAGCAATCATGTTCTAACTGTGTAATTTCAAGTTTTATTACTCCAAAAAGAGAAGACATGAGGAACAGAGCTTGGGAAAGAAGGTGCATAAATATCTTTCTCTTGTAGACAAACGTGCCTGGAATTCAACAAAATTTTGATCTCAAGAAAGAGACTTCAGTTATGAATGAAGGATTCATTATTGCCAAGAGGTGAACCCTTTGAAATTTGAACAAGCAAATGATAAAAGGAACTATCAACTTTCTACTATGCTTAGGATATTAGTAGTCTATCTTTAAAGTGAGAATTTCAATTAATGAATGCTTTTACTTCTTCCTAGTTCCTAGTTCAAACTCTTTTCCAGATATCTTTTATATCTTTAACAGAGTTTCCTGTACTATGTGAAGCATATAAAACTAGGAATAATAGTTTTTCAATGTTCTGTGTCTAATGGTTTGCCTAGATATGTAATTAATCATTGTTATGATGACAGTCATGTGTCTAGGATGGGTTTTAAGTCATATGCTTCTTGGGTTAATTTCCAAAAAAGAGTCAATTGGAAGGGGATGTGACCTGGAAGTGGGTGTCTCCCTCCCTTACTCTTCCCTCCTCTCTATGCTGTCTAACTACCATTACATGAGCAGCTTTTCCTCCATTATGCCACTCTGCCCTGTCTTGGAGTTGGCCAACTGTGGACTCTAACCACGACTATCAGACCATGAGGCCATTAGGGGACATTCTTCATGTAGACCTCAACACACAATTCAAAATTAGAACTGTTGAAGTGTTAAAAATTAGTACTTCTATTACTAGGTAGGAAATAAAGAATGCATATTTGTTGCCATAAGTTGTGAGTGCTGGGTATTATGGCATAGCAAGAGACATAGACTAAGACACTGGGCAACCTCTTTTCCTAACAAAAGGAGCAACCATATTCTCCAGGCTTCCTGGCAGCTAGGCATGTCATGTTCAATAGAGGGAAGAAGCCATTTTGCCCAATTTTATTTGAGTATTCTTGAAATAGGATGACATAGTGTAGTTCACATTTGCATATTTTCTGCTGTGTTGACTACAGACATAATGGACTCTAAGGAGGAAACCACCATGCTAAATATTTTAGAAAGATAAAACAGGAGCAATATGGATCTTGCAGATTTATTTGAGATGAAAAGGAGATACATCCTCTTGATTTAACTCAGTACAATAGTGAATAGTCTGTCACAGAAATCTCCTAGCAGTTTTGGAATCCTTGCTCCTTACTTGTTAGTAATGTGAACTTTGTCAGATTGTTCCAGTGTTTAAAGATACTTGTGTTATGTGTGGAAGGGAAGCATAGAAAGTCTATCACTATTGTCGTTTCATGTGATGTTTGAGGGTCTCCATGCAAAAAGATTAGTACATATGTTAACATACATGAAGTGCTCAGGAAATTTTAGTTGTATTATTTTTATTCCAAACTTTGTGTGGCTTAAGTGTATTTAAGAAAACTATTCTCGGATCTGTTTATAGCTGCTGTCTTTGATAGCTCATAAGTACTTTAAACTCATCATATCTGAAAAGAATTATATTATTTTCAACTCACTCTTTTCCTACATTTCTCATTTCAAGGAGTGTAATTATCTACCTACTTAGGCAAATAAAAGTATACAATTATTTTTAGGCTATATATTATCCAAACTACTATCCCCCAATGCACATGATTCTTTTTCTCTTTAAACTATTTTCCATAGTCACACTTGTCCTTCACTACAACTGTGTCAATTTAATCTCATTACATAAGCAGTCTCATAATGATTCTTCCTGCCTACATACAGTCATTAAAGTATCTTTTAATAGATGTTGACTTAGTCAGTTCAGCATCATGCTTAAAATCTTCTCTATGGAAGGCTTTTGGTAAAAATAAAATACAAACTTCATCCCACAGTCTACAGTGTTTAGGCTCTCACTCTGCCTATCTTTCAGTTTTATTCCCACCTCCCCAAACCCTTAATCCAGTCATAAAAATAACTAGAGTGTATGGACTTCTGCACTTTCTCAAACAGTTGACCTGACTGTCTTTGTTAATCTGCTGAACAGCTGTATGAGGAAGACATCATTGCCAGATTAGGAGAGTGAAACACTGAGAGGTCAGAAACTTACTCGAATTCTGTTAGTAGCATGTGGCAGAACTGGGGATCCAGCCCACACAGTCTGTTCATGGAAGTGGTGCTACCATTGTAATAATAAACCACAAAACTCTATACTCTATTTTCCCTTTTTATCCTTTCTTTCTGTCTTTTTTTCTTTCTTCCTTCCTTTCCTCCCTGCAATCTTCCCTCCTCCTCTCTTTTCTTCCATTCTTTCATCTTTCTATTTTTTGCTCCATAGTGTACCATATTTTTGGACTATGGCTCCAAGTCTAATAAAAAAATTCAAAGTTTTCTTCAGCATTGACTATTTTGCAGCTTTCATGATCCCTCCAGGAAGATTAGGCACCCTTGTCTTCTGCTGGAGTAACACAAGGTTCTCTCTGCCACTGCTCTCAGTTGTAATTTCTTGCCTAATCATGTTGCGAACATAGCTAAGAACTTTGTCATACAATTTTGTATTCAAGGCAATAATAGAGCATGGACATAGTAAGTATTCTATCAGTCATTTTTGGACATAGGAATATGGAGAATAAGTAAATCTAAGAATGAATGAAAAAGACCATGACAGTAATACAGCCATGCAAAAGCTCACTCACATACATGCACACACATTTGTGCACATAACAAAGCAAAATCTAAAATTTGCAACAGTAAAATAATTTAATGAAATTTGGGCAAACATAGTTCTGGACTTAGCTTTGGAATTAATGATCTGGACCAATTTTATAAAATTTTCTCATGCATTCTATATCTTCTTTTGGCTTCTGAAGTGCATTATTTCTGAAGAAAAACAAGTACTATGAAGAGATGTAAAAATAAAATAAATTAAATTAGATTAGATTTTTAAAAACCCCTGAAATCTGACAAGTTATAGCAAGACAGAAACACCCCTGTGTACTCTTAGCTGCATGAAGATAATTTTCATGTTGGACAGAGACCCTACCCTATGTGTATGTGTAGGAAAACTTAGTCTATTCCCGGAAAATTATCAGCTTTTACAAAAAAAACAATGATCTTTTAAAGGATTTGCAAAGATTCACAACTTTGCCACAGCTTTGACAAAAAGACTGTAATCCATTATGCTCTGGTTAAATACACCCTACCTCTCCCCTCTCTCTAGACTGTTTTGTCTGCTGAAAAAAGTTCATCCAGAAACTGTTCCCCTTTCTGAGCTGTACTCATTCTAGGTTGGTCTATCGTCATAATTACCTCTCCAAGTCTTTTGATTGTCACTTCCCTGAACTTTGGTTCACCATGCCATAGTGGTGGACCACTGGACCACTCTACCTTGGACTTTCCAAAACAAAATATATTTTTAAATAGACAATTATACTCAAGTAGACAATAACTGAAGGAATTTAAATATCTAAATGATAGAATTTATTTTGCCATGTTAGGATCTAGTATCCAAGAACATGTTGTTTTTTTACCCTTCTTTCTCTCTAGGCACAATCTGAACTCCATTACCAGATGAGATGCAGAAAGAATACATTATTACACCTCATGGGTCACATTTTAGCTGTTATTCTAAAATAAGAAAAGCAACATTAGAATTATGGTATGATTTTCTCAAAAAATACCCATAAAGTTTTTGAAACCAGAGAAAAACAACACACATGTTATTAACGTGAGCTTCTTCATAGTGCTAATGATTTTGTGCTACTAATGGAATTGTCACTGACATTAATCAAAGAAAGAAAAGATCAAATACACGTAAGTTGAATTGAATGTGTGAAATTATCAGACATGCTTAGAAGGCATCTGAGAGATGGGAACATAGACAGAAAGCTGTCTATAGTTGTATCATAAAGTGGAAGAGAGTGGGAAAGGAGTAGAAGAAGCCAACCTTGATAATCACTAGGGTCCACATATCAACTAACTGCTATACTTTAGTAATTTTTACTGTGAATTTGTGTCACACAGTCTGCATATCTGAAGAAACAAATTTAGGAGAGAAAGATAAAAACAGGAAACTATTGCTAGATAATTCATTCCTCAGTGATTATTCTTTTACACAATGTGATATTAATTTTTATCTTTTTCATAAAAAGTGGCCACTACATTTTGAAGAATAAATAATGGGAGTGGAAATTTTGGATCTTCACTGTACATACAGACTTTTCATTCTCTTCTACACTTGACTATGTGTGTGATCACTGTAAGCCAATCTTGGAAATTCTTATATATTTGTATATCTTGCTTTTAATCTGTTTCTCTATTAAGCACTGACTTATACATTTATAAATGCCACACCCTGGAGGACAAATGCTCTGTAATTTCTTCATCATTATTAAATGTCAGGAAGTGTTAGACTAGTATTAATTTTTATCTTCAGCTTAATTACTGTTTTGGTTATTGATTTTTGTGAAATCAGTCACCTAAAACTCACTGCCTTAAAATAAAATTTATTGCTATCTCCATGGTACTGAGGGTTGACAGAGCTCAGCTGGACTGTTCATGCTTAGAGCCAATCACGTGTTTTCAGTCAGACAATAAGGTGGAGCTGAAGTCACTGAAAGTAATACTTACTTATATGACGGAAGTTTATGCTGGCTGTTAGCTGGGAGTGAGCTGAACTTGTTTACAGTATACCTCACACAGTTACTCTATGTCCCTTGGGCTTTTCTTCATATCCCATGTCATTTTCACATATTTTATTGGACACCATAGTCACTGGCCTCATCTCACCCAGATTCAAGAGGGTGGAGCAATAGATTACATCTCTTGATCAGGGAGCAACACTATTATGTTGAATAAAATGTGGAATAAGAGAAATTACTTTGGGCATCTTTGGAAAATATACTGTTCTGTAATTATTGGGAGGTAATCATCAAGTTACAAAGTTTCAGACAGCATGTGCGTAAAACTGATCAAGTCCTCCATAATTTAGAGCCTCTTCATTTGCCTTCTATAATTCTTTCTGCTTTAACTGTTCACATCTTAAATATTTTGGGCTCTCATATTCCCTTAAGTACAGTTATTTTAATGTCTTTATGTCTTAAAAATCTCACTTTTCATGTTCCCTTTCTAGAGGATTAACCTTTCTGTTGGCAGCCATGGGAGACATGGAATATTCAACTTTCCTGTTCCATATTAATATCTTTGTTCAGGTGTCTGCTGGTAATAATAGTTTCTAAGGAAATATGCTTCCACAAGAGCACATACTCTTTATGGCTGAGTAGGATTTTGGTGAGAGAATTCTGTGGGGAGCTTGAAGGTATAGTGCAAAAACCTCAAAAATGTTTGTTTTGCCATTCACTTTCAGACTTTACAACAAAGGCAGATTTAAGAGTCTAAATTAAATTACTTCCCTCTTATCCATGCTTCAACTTTCTTAGTGTGTATGAGGCCAAGTTTGCCTCATCTTCCAAAGCTTGAAGCTACCTATTAACAGGCAAATTTTATTTCCAAAGGAGATACACGCTTACAACAAAGCTTTGTTTTACTGTAGATACAGAAAAAAACAACACTCTTGATCATTGAATTTACTTTTATTTCCTTCATATCTTTGAAAATATTTGCAATTTTATTCTTAGAGAAGGAAATGTAAAACTGCTGCATTGGCCAAGTTTGGCACAATGGGTAGAGATGAGAGTTGGGGTTAAAGGACCTGAATTCAAATCTTAGTACTGGAATTTACTATTTGGAAGTTAGATATCTCATGGTACTTTAGCCTCTGCAAATCTAAAATAAGGGCAATGATAGTACTCACTCTATAAAACTATCATTAGTATTTTACATGCGTGGTAAGTAGCAGACACTGTATCATTTTTGTCATTGCTCTTACGTGGTTACTGTCCACTTATGAAAAGTCCTTCATGTTAAAGAAGAATAATAGACTATGTGATCATTATGAAGAGAAATTATATGCATCCTTTTGGTGTGTTTGCTGGTTAATGTGCTGCCCCTCCCAGGGAATATAATGCAGTGGAAGCCATCATTGTGTCAGTGTGCTCCTACTGGGCCCAAGTCTCCTAAAGGAGGAGAGCATATGGTAGAATTTCAGGCACCAGAGGAGTTCCATGAGGGGAATATTTTGTTGAAGGAGAAACTCTTGATGTTGCTATTTTTATCTACTTGTCGTCTGTTCTCCTTAAGAATAAAACCAAAATTATTTATATTCTTCTTTATATTATTCATTGCATCACTTTATCCCACAGTTTCTAATTTCTAAAATCATCAAAAAGTCAAATCATAATAAAAGGCTCTGGCTTCCCAATTGTATGGAAAAATTAAAAGTTCATGTTCAGAAAAATATGCTGACACCAAAAACTACTATGGTGATGAGGACAGGTAGAAAAAAGGTACTTCTAAAGGAATAATCTTAGATAATCACTAAGAAGCTATGAAGAAAAACAAGCACAATCGATATGAAAATAGTTCTTAAAAATATAGTCAATGCCAAAAACAGGATAGTAATATATGTTTGAAAATCTATTCCAAATACTACCTAACTTTTCATAACAGATCAATGAGATTTTATCCATTCTTTTTTATATTAAAAGAAATGAACTAATGTGTCCAAAGTCTGCAAATGTTGAGTTTGTGTGCAAAGAGTCACATTCGGATAGAGCTAGCCCTGTGCTCAGTCTCTGAAACCTGGCCTCTGGTTATATATTCAGTGTGTACATCACAAGTTCTGTTACTCATTACTACCATTAATCGTGATATGTCAACTTATTTGGATTTACAAATCCCTACCAAATTAGTAAAGCAGAGTCTAGGTGAGTTGGGGAAGTGTTTTCAGAGATGACTGGCATGTAGTCCAGCAAACAGAGAAGAGAGGCACCCTACTTGTGGGTACCATCAGCCAATAGGTTATAACTCAGGTGGGATACAGGGAAAAGAAAAAAGAAGTTACAATGTATTTTTAAAGAACCACGTTCTGCTTAAGCAGATGTATCTTTTGCAACCATAAGCTATTGACATGGGACTCCAGTCTCTTCAGACATTCTATGCAGACTCATGCCAGAGACTCTTTACGGAATACAAAGGTCTTCAGCCTCAGTTTGATGCCACATCCTTAATTCTTCTTTTTCTATGTCTTCTAGGTTGCTGGACTGAGCAGTTATTGGATCAGGTCTCTAGTACAAAAGTAGCCAGTGTGGACTCTCTGAGTCTGTAAATCTACCAAATAAACATTTCTTTCTTCTCCCCTCTCTCCTCTCTCCCCGTTCCCCACCCACCCACCCTGTGACATTCTCCTCTCCTCCAGTCTCCTCTTGGTTTTTGCAATAGCATTTTCATTGTGAGCGTCTCTCCATGTCTTCCCCTGATCTTTCAATTTTACTGCAGATATGTCTTAGCTGAACTCCATGTGTCATTGCTAGAGTTTGGTTTGTTTCATATCATAGGCCGCCTTCTTTTTTTGAAACATAGATGTTGTCTCTTTGAGGAGAGGAATGGCTTAGGCCTCCTCTTGGATCTTTCATATAGCACATAGTAAGCCTTCAACAAATGCTTAGTAGTTGACTATTGATTAGTTCTTTGACCAAATTCTCAAGGCCGGGCTTTGTGTGTCAAAAAGATAATGAGAATTTTGGATGAAGGTAATTATGAAGAATTCATAGAAAAGGTGTACTTTTTGGTTATGACAACTCTTTCCTTTTCCTTTATAGAAAATATCACTGTAATGCATAGTGAAAGAGAGCAAAAACTTTATAAATGCAAAATGCAACATAATGGACGTGACCTAGACATGTTGTCAAGGTAACTCAGTGTTGAGACTAGGCAAGAAGATGAATCAATACTGGAAAGCAAATATGTAAATTGACAGGGCCTTGCTACATGGCCTCAAACATTTTCATGACAAGAATAAAAACAATGACTAATATAATTTTTAAAAGAAAAAAATTATTCAAAGTCAGGCCAAGTAATTTGAAAATCCTCCTATGCTTCAGCCAGAGGTATGTGAATGTGACTCATGCAGTGAACCATGAACTTGACCTTAGTCTCCTTATGGCTCAATTTCATAATTTAGAAAACAAAGAGACTCAATTGACACAAAACATTGTTTGAGTCTGTTTGAATTCTCTCTGTCTTCAATCAGCATTAAAGAATGGAATGGGGAATCTTTAAAATTTTTTACTTTTTTTGTGTTTTTCACATTCCCTAACTTCCCTCCTTTCCAAAGCAGAATATGCTGCTATGCTGCCCTTTGGCTTATCAAAACCATGCCTGTACATTCAAGTTTATAATCTCTCAATTGAGCATCATATGCATGTGTCTTTCATATACTCTTGGATGATAGAAATAAATTCCTTTATCAGACGTGAAAATTGAGTTTCAGGGAGGTCAAGCAACTTTCCCATAAGGTTTTTCAGTCTTGGAGCACGTATTTGAGCCCCAGATCCTCATTGCTTTTCCCAGGCTGTGTTCTCCATCTGGGCTCCACACTGTGGTTGATGCCCCAAATTGATTTGATATCACTGAACCTGTAGGGTTTTCTTCCAGCTTTGCTGTCCTAAGCTTCTTCATTACCCATGGAAGAACTCTGCCTTAAATTCCTCAATTTAAGCAAGAAACTTGTTTTCTGAAAATCTCAATACAAACAGAGTCTAAAAATAATGGCTAAAAATGTAATTGTTTAAGGAAATGATCACAGTAAATATCCAAAAGGTAGTGGAAAATATTTGGTGTTTCAGGGCCTGGATAAGAAGGAAAATACTGCAGAGGGAGCACTTCTGAGTTTTTATTTTCTTTCCAACATTTGTTTACATGAATTTTTTTGTCTTCAACCAACACATAGTTGCAGGGGTCAAGATAGGAGCAAATATTCAATAGCAGAAAATGAAAGTGTCTTTTCTTTAGGATCAGATAAGCATATAGATGTAGACATAAATGTAGATGTATGTAGGATACATTTCTTTTAGTGTAGCCAAGACTGAAAACTGAAAGTGCAATTTACAATTTAGCAGCATGTTTTAAACTTTAATTTTTGTGTTGCCAGAAGAGTTGAGAGAAGAATTAAAGCCCATTATCAGAATGAAATACAGGTGGTGGATTTGAACTGAGCTATGAAGGCTGCAGAAATTCTGGAAACAGAGAGGACATGGAACTGAAGCTGATCCTGATTATTACAGTGCTGGAATACAGGACACACAAAATAACTACCAAAGACCTACTTTACTCACACTAAGACAGTAAAGTGAATTAAAATATAGGAAATGTAAGGGAACAGATAATCCTAGTAGCATGAAGATCTTATCTGGAAACAATAAGGAAAAATACCTTTGTAAATAGGGAAAGTGTTTGTCACATGCATTAAACTACAGTATCCCAAGTAATACTGCCTTTCAATTTGTACTTTATCTCTCCCCTTGAGTCTCACCATAGTGCCAGGCCCTGGAATGTTTGAGTCTTGAAACACTTCAGAACAACAGTTTACTGCACCCCAGGGAGACAGCTAAATTCTAGCACATCTGCACATTTTAAAGAAACTGAAAGATAGACAAAATGCTTTCTTTCTTTTGGGGGGAGGTAGGGGTGTCTGATCTTTTACCTTCATCAGATTCTTTGAATGCAGTTCTCTTCATGGCACAGATGGCTGGTGTGGAGGGATAGATACAATCTGAACACTTTGATTAGTAGAGGTAAAAATAAGGGGACAAGCACAGGACTGACATTTTCATTCAACCACTGAGAAGCTGTAGTTTCTATTTCCCCTTGGTAGAAATTTGAACATTCTCATATTCTCTCTCTCTCTCTCTGTCTCTCTCTCTCTCCCTTATTTTTCAGTATTTAAGAAAGTATAAATCTATATACCCCTATGTCCATTCAGGTTTCTGTATTATTACCATCTTGCACAAGTATGACATAGTTGATACAATTAATGGATTAGTATTAACTATAGTTGATAGTAAACATTAGAGTTCCCTTTTTAAAACTTTTTATTTAATTTTGTTATGTTAGACAGTTCTTTGGGTTTTTACCAGTGTGTAATGTCACATATCTATCTTTACAGCACCCTCCAGCAGAGTTTCAGTGCCTAAAAGTATCCCATGAACCACCTATTCATACTTGAATCCTCCCATGGTTTCTTACTTTGAATGTGAAAATCTGTGGGGCCATAAAGGTAAAGTGGGCTTATTGTCAGCCTGTCTATAGAGACAGATTTTTCTCAAAGACTTTGAGAACAGGATGTTATTTGCTCTAATAATTGAATGTTTGCTGTGGATGCTAGTTCCATATTTTTCCTCTTGCCCCACTATTACACTGTGTTTATCAGGATAGACCTAAAACTAATAGCCAGCAACCCCAAACTGAGCTCACTTTGTAACCCAGACTGGTCTCCAACTCTCAACAATCCTTCTGCCTCAGCCCGCTGAGTGCCACCAAGCCTAGTCAAGCAAAGATAAAACACAATGTTAGAATGATTATAAAAAAATCTAACTAAATAATAGTCTGACTTGGTGTTGTGCACCTGTAATCTCAGCACTCTGGTTGAGAGACTGAGGCAGGAAGATCACAATTTGGAGGCCAACCTGGGCTCTTGGGCAATTTAGCAAGATCTCGTCTCAAACAATAATAAAAAAATAAATAAAAAAGACTTGCATGTAGTTTATCTGAATGCTCTGGCTTCAATTTTTAAAAAAAGGAATCTTAATTACTGTGATGCAAAGAAACCCTGATATCTTCCCTTTCTGGTTGGATTTTAGGATGGTAAGAGTCATGGAAATTTAGTGGAGGCTGGGCACAGCTGAGAATTCCTGAGCAGAGTAGAGGCATATAAGACAAAAGAGCGAGTTTTGGTGGCTCACTGTTTATGGTCAGATTTTGACACCAGGCTGTAAGGAGGATGGGTAAATGAATCAAAGATTTTTCTATAAGTTCCTCAGACTGGCTCAGCAGGAGATGGAAGGAAACAGTTTCTGCAGGCAGAAGCATCAAGCAAGAATCAAGTGTTTTTGCTAAAGGATCATTTAGATCATAATTAAGAACATGAGCATGGTAGGAAGACACACATGAACTCATATTTGGCTCCTGGAACTATGAGACTCCTCCACCTTCCAATTTCTCCAACAGAAACCTGAGCAATAATAACTATATTTCAACTGGTAGTAGTGAATTTGAAAGTGAGATAGTAGTTGCCAGAATACTCATTCAGTCCCACTAAAGTAACACAATTTCCAAACAGTAATTCAAAGTGATGATTCTAGCCAGGTGTGGTGGCGCACGCCTTTAATCCCAGCACTCGGGAGGCTGAGGTAGGAGGTGCGTTGTGAGTTCGAGGCCGGCTTGGGCTACATCGAGAGCGCAAGGCTGGCCTGAGCTACATAGTGCAACCCTGCCTCAAAAAACTAGGGCTGGGAGTTTGGCTCAGCGGCTTAAACGCCTGTCCTGGCAGGTGTGAGGTTGTGAGTTTGATCCCCGGTGCCACAAAAAAAAAAAAAAAAAAAGTGACTATTCTTAATGGTGAGCAGCTAAATGTTATGTTGAAACACAGAAAGGGGGAGAGTTCAAGGACTTCTGGGATGATGGC
>RJWM01026220.1:0-28362 GCA_004363535.1 Dasyprocta punctata | reverse complement strand
GTGTGAGTTTTATGCATTAAGTAAGAGCCCTTAGATGGCTGCCCCTTGTCTCTTTTGCATTTTATCAAGCGAGAGTGAGAGGAGGGCTGGTTATCCTGGCTTTTCAGGTTTCTGGCTACATTCGTGTTTTGCCTGTGAACTCTTACTGATAAATTTTTATGCTCATTGTGTTACCTGGCACCTTCCTGAGTCTGGCTTCTCTCTCTTTCTTTACCTTTGTCTTTCTAACTGCAGGAGTCTAACTTCACAGGCAAAAGCTGCCTTTAGTGAGGCCTCCTGTTAATTTCTCTAATAAAGCTTAATGAGACCATATTGTTGTATCCTTTTTCCTGCCTATGACCTCCTGTTCCTACATTGCTACTGCAAGAAAAAATTGATATCACCAAGTTGAAAAGTAACCCAGCAATGTTTTTAAAATTAAACATATTCATACCCAACAATCTGCTAATTCTGCTCACAGCCTGCATCATGGAGAAATGCTTGCGCTTGTTACATAAAAGATAAGTTCATAGGAGCATTATACATAATGCCTTAGCTTCCTCATCCTTAACAACAGAACGAGAGTAAACTAGAAGCTCCCCAAGTGTCTTTCGACAGACTAAATAAACAAATTGCAGGAAAATTCCAGAGTAAAGCAGTACACAGCTGTGAAAATGAATGAGCTGTCCCTCGCATATCAGCATGAATGACTCTTAGAAAGAAGATGCTGAATGAATAGAACAAAGGACCAGTGGCACTGGCGACTCCAGTGGCAGTAAAGAACTGTCTTCACACCAGGGAGCCTGAGGAATATAGCAGGGAAACCTCTGCATTCGCTTTGTGGTGCTGGCTCCCAGTTCCAATGGGAGGGCATGCCCAGGCATGCACAGGAGTGCTCCAGAAGAATACCACAGCCCAAGCTCCACAGACAGAGTGGAGCAGGCGCCAGAGGTGAGGCACAGTGGGGGTGACTCTATGGGCATGTACCTTCAGTTCTGGCATTAGCACAACTCCACAGGTGGCTGACCACATCCTTATTTCCGGAAAACAAGCATGCCTGTATCCTAGTTATTAAAGACAGCATTCTCCATTCCTGTCCCTGCTGAAACACCTGCCCCTGCAATGCAGGACACCAAGTGTATTTGGATGCTGGGGTCACAGCTGCTCTTCTGGGCAAAGGTGGATCAATAGGGCCAGAATTCACCTTATCAGTGCGGTGTAACGTCTGTGGGGCTCCGGAGGTGGGGGTATATGTATGGGTTTCTGACTGCTAGAGCAGTCCTAATTCAGCCACTAGCTCTCCAGCAGGCTGGGCTCTGAGGTTTGGCAGGGAGAGCCTGTGAGCTCCTTCTCCCAAGCAGAGTTACTGCGCAGACTCCAGGTTGTTCACCTAAGTCAGCTGCCAGCCCGCGATGGCTGTGATCTTTTCCAGTAGCAAAGGTTGCCTGCTTCTGTGCTGAAGGAGTTTTCTAGGACTATTCTGGCCATCTATCCTCCCACAAGCAGTAGTCCATTCCCACTTCTGGAAGAGGATGTCAGGCACCAGTTGCCAGGATACTTTGGGTCTCCGTGCAGGCAGCCCAGGTCTCCTTGTCTTTTAATTGGTGTTCTCTCCTTTGCTGAGATCCAACATTCTGCCCCAGGCACTCACCTGAAATCACAGCTACTCTCCACTTGTTACTTTTGTCCCTCCTTCCCTTTATTCTTTCTCTCTTCCTTCCTCCTCCTTGTTTTCCTTCCTTCCTTCCTTCCTTCCTTCCTTCCTTCCTTCCTTCCTTCCTTCCTTCCCTCCCTCTCTCCTCTCCTCTCCTCTCCTGTCTCTGTCTCTGTCTCTGTCTCTCTCTCTCTCCCTCTCATTTTGGTGATACTGGGGAGTGAACCAAAGTTATGCGAAGCCAGGTGAGTATTGTACTGCTGAGCCACCCTCCCAAACTGCTTTTGTTGTTCTTTGTGAAGAAGTGAACGGCAGGCACCTCTATTTTTGGCATCTCTTCTACCATTATGTTTCATAAGAAGCTGTTTCACATGTTTTAAATGGCTTATAATGATGCATTTCTTTCATAAAATGGCATAAAATCAATTATTTCTTTTCAGCAAAAAGATACATCATATTAAAACCTGGTAACAAATTGGGTCACAATATCTTCCACTTCAAAATCTGATAAGGGATTAATATCTAGACTAAATGAGATATACCTCAAGAGCAAAATAAATTGGATAGATTAATAGTAAAAATGAACAAAATGAATAGTGAACTCATAACGATGGTAATTTGATTATATAACATAATTAATCCTAGAACTGCAGCTTGAGCAGTTAGCTAACACCAGAGAGATCGATCTTTTGCAAAAGAGAAGAAGAGCAAAAGATGGAAGAGGGAAAGAGAGAGAGGCCAGAAAGGGGAGTTAAAAAAAATGCAATGTGTAATGCACACGAACCAATTCGCCACAAGGAACACAATCATTATCTATTGCAAACAGGTACTAATAAAAAAGTTTAAATGAATAAATAAAGTTTGAAAACCTGATAATACCAGAATTTGGTGGGAAGCATGCACCCACATGTAAACAGAAGTGTGACTTAGTGCACCCCTTTTGAAGAACAGTCTAGCAGTAGTTAGTGAAATCAGACATACCATAACTTATGACTCAAATATTTGCTGCCTGCAACATTGCTCCAAAGAAACACTCCAGGATCATAAGAGGGTAGGTATATAATGCGAACTTATTTGTCACACATCTGTTTTTGACACTGAAAGTTGGAGGCAGCTGAGGTGTTCATTACCAAAGGAGTAAAGAGGTTATTATGTACAGTGCAATACCCTGAAGTAACAGAAGGAACATATCAGATTTCTTTGTAATTACATGCTTAGGTCCTTGAAACTGCACTAAGTGAAAACACCAGAAACCATGATTCATATAGTGCAATGCATTTTGTAAAGTTTTTCTAACCACAGAAGTATTATATTATTGTTAGAAACACAAGGTCTTGCAAAGGTCAAACAACAAAATCTTCCAAGTTATCCCTCAACGGAAAGCTTTTATTGCAAAATCATCTTTGTTTTTGCTTTGAATCCAATGATAACCTATCTATGAAATCTGTTTCTTCACAAGACACAAAATACTGAACTGCATTGGCTTAATCAATAAAGAACCAAGATACTTCACAATTGGCACTTGGCGTAGGAAAAGAAGAGAGAAGACAAGCTGATTTTTGAACTGATTTGATTAAAAGCAAACAAGCAAAAAAAACAAAAAAGTGAAACATTGTCTCGAAAGCTGCAAAGACACAGTTGATAGAACATATTATGGAGCATTATGTGTTATAGCACAATTTTCTCCTGTAACTTTCCTGATGACCCTATAAGATTGTCAAAGCAACAATGCAGATATGTATGCCAGGTGTTGGATTTACTAAGGCTTAAAAGTTTCCCATGCTTATGTTTAAAAGTGACCTAACTTAATTACTTGGGCAACATGCTAATGTTAACAGTCAGATTGTAAAGTCAATGTTGTATTGCACTTTGTCTAATAATTTTGAAAATCAAATACAACTATAATGACTGGTAAGTCCTTGAAAATGTCTAAATTAGGCAGCTACTATCAGTACCAGTTTACAGATTTCAAAACTGTGTCCTCCAAAAGGTGTTTAAATAGTGACTTATGAAAAATATCTCTCTTTTGACTGTACAAGAAAGAGCCTGTGCAATACGGAATCAGATGTCAGCTATTTGTCAATTTTTCTAGGCATCTCCAAGGAAAATGGCTGTGTCAGAAACAGAACATGCTCGGAAAACTCAGCACAGAGTTTTCCAAATGTTAAATCCAAATTCACTGCAGCATATTCAGAAGCAAGCTTTACTGACTTGAATTCTTCAAAAGTCAGGAATGTTATCAATTAGTAATAAGAATTAGCATTAAATGATCTCTTGTTTTAATATTACCATCACATATCCTGAGTGGGTTGTGAAATATTAAATTAAGAGTGATAATATTCTTCATGAAGATATGCAAGAAGGAAAAAAGAAGTTCTTTTTTGTGTGGTAAAATTTCCACTTGGTTAATGTTTTATTAATGAAAGTTAGCTAACTATAGCATTCATGTATTTCTAAAAATATTGCTCTAAAGAGCTTCAACAAAGAATTGCCTCACATACTTAGTAAATGAATGTTTACTGTACTTGCAAGGGCAACACTTCTATCTTCCTTAGAAATTGTAGGGCAATTAGTTATTAAAGAATGCTATGTATTTTTTAGAATCATTCCAACATGAAATTCAAATATCTTTATTTTTTAATTGTGCCTTTACAAATAGATTCATATGGTTTTTGAAGTATTATGGAAAAGTCCACATTTATAATTAAATTTATATCCAACAAGTATTTGGCAAGTTTGGTTATATATAAGCTAGAGATACTGTATGTACTTTTAAAGAGACGGCCATAAAAAATATTTCGTTTAAGCTGGGCATTATTTCCAAGTTAAGTTATAATTGACTTGTAAGTTGAGAAACTCAACAAGAGTCAGTGTGTGATAGATAGCTATTTGTATTTCTTTTTCTATTTTATTTAACAGAAAGCAGTCTGTCTTAAAATTTTACTATATTGCCATAGTAGTCATTGATAAGATCAATTTCTTTAGTACTGCATGTAGATTGCTTAGTTTCTGAGTAAATGATTTGATGCTTGAAATATTTCCTAGATGCCTTTAATTTCATTAACTTGCAGGCACAAGTGTTTTGCCACCCCAATTACTTGTTCATAGCGTGAATTACAAGGAAGGCTGTACAGTGGTCATAGCTAGGGGATTTCATTGAATGATATTTTCCGACTCTACCAGAAGCTGTCTTTAGTATCAAAAAAGCATGACACCAAAGCAGATAAGATTGCATAGTTCTCATTTGATGTATGTAGGTGGAGGAGGAGGGCTATACATAGGCCCTGAAATATAACTGTGAACCACACTATTTGTCTCCTCAGTACAGCTGTGAATAATAAGGAGCTATGTCACTTAATTATCATTTATTGACATCCTAAACTTTGGAGATTTGAATTTAATTCAAGCTATTGTTGTTACTATGTCAGGCTGAATGTTTGTTATATAATCTTGAAAACACTTCTCCCAAAGTATTCTTCTTTGGAGGAGATGCTTGAGTTCTGCATAAAACATTCATGATTGCAGTGCATGTCCAAAATAGAGTAAGATCTAGGTGGCAACAGGGAGTAGAATATTCCAATTTCTTAAGGAGAATGTGCTATTAAATTATTCAAAGTGGTATCACTCACATGGATTGTAATGTCAATAGCATTCCCTGTTTGTACAAGTAAATAAAAATATACTCACAGAAATACACATGCACTGACTGAAAATAAAACAGTGGCTTATAAATGTAAATCAATTTTCTCTTCAAGAGATTATTGGGACCAGTTGAGTCTCTTTAATAATATCAACGTGAATGTCTCTTTGTGTTAGCCCTGTGCATTTTCTCTGGCTCACATTCACATATTTGCAGGACTCTTTGGGAATTCCCAAGGGCTCTCTCACCTTTCCTCATGTGCATGTTCAAGCAGCCGAGTGCATCACAACCATGTACTCCTAATATTGCTGTACTCATTGATCATTACTACCTGTAACTCCACTGCCACTTTTGCATGATGCACATGATAATCTTCACCTAGAGCTTCCAGATTTGTGTCAGATAGTAGACCAGAGATGGTGAACCTTTTAGAGATGAGTGCCCACACTGGGACCCAAAACCCACTTATTTATCATAGAATGTCAACACTGTAATTAAACCTGAATACTGAAGTTTTAGCATAGAAAAAAATAACTCATACATTAATATCTTTTGTCTTACAAGAAAGACAAGTAACACACATGTCATAGGTTTTCCACCACTGCAGTAGACTCAGACAAGTCTCAGTTCCTATGGGACTCTGCCACCGATGCTTTGAAATTCTTTAATAACTGAAATTGCCTTTGGAGACATGGAGATGTCCAGCTTCTCTTTGTATTAC
Source organism: Dasyprocta punctata (assembly GCA_004363535.1). Lineage (NCBI taxonomy): Eukaryota > Metazoa > Chordata > Mammalia > Rodentia > Dasyproctidae > Dasyprocta > Dasyprocta punctata. The sequence goes on along the minus strand of RJWM01026220.1, from coordinate 22,368 downwards.
ACTGTATTACACAAAACACAAATACGACTAGTGAAACAGGTTTTTGCATTTATACCTGCCTTCTTTCAATTTATAATTAACTCAGGTATCAGCCCAAAAGTGTTTGGAACTAGGAAACTCTGAGTAGAGAAATTTTACCACACAAAAAAGAACTTCTTTTCTCCTTCTTGCATATCTTCATGAGAATATTATCACTCTTAAAACACGCTCTCCTCCAAGTAAGGCTAAGCCACTGCTTCAGTCCTGTTATACCTGTTTCCATCTTCCATTGTCACACATTTTCACCCCTGAGATCTTCCAACAACCATACAAATACTTTCCTACCGGTCCATTGACATGGCTCGTACATTTTCAGATGAACATTTAATCCAGTCATGCATATTGTTTTTGGATGCACAGCCTGGGAGTCCAACCACAGGTACTCATCCTGCTTCACAGGTCGCAACATGCTTTCTCCAACAACTCGTCATTTAGTCTTCACAACAACCTGATGAAGTAGACTGTTTTTTTTTTTTTTAAGAAAATCAAATGTCAGTGAGAAATTACGTATTTGCTCAAAGTCACTTAAACAGCTAGCTAACATTAGGCAACAAAATCATTTCTTCTGTCAAACTCATCTTTTGTTGATTCTGTAACATGTGATATTTAAAGTTTGTCAGCAGTTTTGTTACATCATCTACATGGATAAATGATTACAGTGGTAATGATTATTTCATGTAATGTTATACAATTCCTAAGGCAACTAATCAACTGGGTTAGAGGTTCTACCTTGAAGAGAATAGTCTCAATAGAATTAAAAGACAGAAAATAATTTTGCCAAGAGGGGAAGACAAAATTTAAAACAGGCAGAAAAAAGATTGATTGTTTTGAAAAGTTGGGCTATTCATTTCAAGAATCTTAGGTTATTTGAAGAAGTTTTTCCTGCCTGTCAGAAGAAATGTGTGACTATGTTTGTTGATTCAGGAGCAATAGGCTGTGAGAGAATTTAAAGACAAAAAAGAGAAAAATTGCATACTTAATGGCTCAAGGTGTGAGAGATGGCAGAAATAATGTATCAAATGCCCATTTAAGAAGTCAGGGAAGAGGAGAACAAAGGAGGAAATAAAAGAGAAAGAAAAGAGGAAATAAAAAGCTAAGATAAGGAACAAGACAATGGTATCCACTTTTACTGCTATTAGTGAATATAGTAATGTAAATTGCATCCAGAATAATTTGGAAAGAGAAAGAAACACATAGGGTAAAAGTAGGAAAGGAAGAGATCAAATTAACTGTAAAGTATATGTTCCTACAGCAACCCAAAAACTCACCAAAAGACTATTAGAAATGATAAATTGAGTAAAGTATCAGGATGCAAAATCAACATATAAAATTTAGTAACTTTTCTACCAGCCATAAAAATTTTCTGATAATGAAATCATGAAAGAAACTCCACCCACAAGAGCATACACACACAAATAAAAAGAAACTGAAGAAAACACTAGAATGAGGAGACATTTCCCATGTTAATGGATTAGAAGAATACTGTTAAAAGGGCCATACCACCCAAAGTGATCTGCAGATTTAATGCAATCCCTGTTAAAATAGAAAAAAAAATCTAAAGCTCATATGAAAACACAAAAAACCTAGAATAGCCAAAATAATATGAACAAAGCTGGAGGCACCAAAATACCTGCTTTCAAATTATACTACAGAGTTATAATAACTAAAATAGCATGGCACTGGCAAAAAAGACACATAGACTACTGAAAGCAAATAGAGGACCCAGAAATAAATTCACCCAGCTGTACCCAGTGGGTTCTCAAGAAAGGTACCAAAAATATACAACAGAGAAAGGACAGTCTCTTTATTAAATGGCACTAACTGGATATCCACTTGAAACAGATTAAAACTTAATCATTCTGTGTAAAAGTCAATTCAAAATGGATCAAATGCCTGATATAAGATCTGAAACTCTGAAAATACTAGAGGAAAGCACAGGGGAAACACTTAACGATGTCGGTACAGGCCACAGTTTTCTGTATAAGACTTCAAAATCACAGGAAATAAAAGGAAAAATTGGCAAATAACATTATATCAATCTAATAAGTTTTTGCACAGCAAGGGAAACAGTCAATGCTGTAAAGAGATAACCTACAGAGTGGGAGGACATTTTAGTGTGCTATTAATCTGATAGGCATTTAATATAGAGAATATATAAAGGACTCAAAAACATTAGTGAAAAGCCCCCAAGAAACCCATTTAAAAATGGACATATTATCTCAATAGACTTCTTAAAGAAGAAATATAGATATTCAATTAATATATGAAAAAATGTTCAGTATCATAAGCCATCAGGGAAATGCAAATCAAGACTAGAATGAGATATCAACTCACCCAAGGTAGAATGACTCATCAAAAACCAAAAATTATCAAATTCTACCAAGAAGGTGGAGAAAAAGCAACCCATACATACTGTCGGCTGGATCGTAAATTACCGTAATCATTATACAAATCAGTGTAGAATGTCTTTACAAAACTAAAAATAGAATTAGCATACTATCCAGCTATCCCACTATTGGACATATATCTGTGCTGTATTATTTGCCTTTTAGTTGCCGGGATGAAATGCCTGGCACAAGCAATCTAAAGGGCAAGGGACTTAGCTTAGCTCGTGAGTTCAGAAGTCCTATTCTATGCGCAGGTGGCTCCAAGGCAGAACATCAGAGCAGAAGAACATGGAGCAGGAAAACTGCTCACTTCATAGCATGCAGGAAGCAGAAAGCAAGGTCAGAGGACCAGAGAGAAAGAAGCTAAGGACTAGATATAGTCCCCAAGTTTGTGCCTTCATGACCCACCCCAGAACACCCAGTCATACACTTTAGAATTCGATGCAATTCTAAGAGTAATAAAGTTGACAGTCAAGAATAACTGCCTCAATAGTCAAAAGTAATGAAGTAAACATAAAAGAGATATATTCATGTTTATTGTGACATAGTCAAAATAGATAAAATATGGAATCAACCTAGGTGCCCATCAACTGATGAATGAATAAAAACTATGTAGTGTATAACATAACACAATAGTGTTTTACTCAGCCATAAGGAACAATTTAATCCTTTGCAAGAACTCAAACATTTGCAAAAAATGGATGGAAATGGATAATATCATGTTAGACAAAATAAATCAGGCACAGAAAGACAGATATATATGCTGTGTCTCACACATAGAAACTAATTAAAAAGATACCCTGAAAATAACAGCAGAATTACTAGGCAGAAGACAGGTGGGTGGGCACGATCAGTGTATGATATACGTAGGCTTAGAAATATCACAGCAAATCCCAATAAGTCATACAATTAATTGGTGCTAATAATTACAACTGAAAGAACCAAAAGTGAAAAGAGAAAAAGAAATTTCAACTTTCATAGTTGATTTAGTTTGCAGTAATCTACTAAACCTGTTTTTCCTTCAATAATTGAATGAATATTCATAAGCAAGAATATAGCATATTTGTCATCCCTTCTTAAAAGTCATTATGTAAAAGTACAAATAGCCTCATGAGTAGTTTGTCACAAATCCAAATTTTGATGTATGTCATTTCCATAGAAAATGAAGCTGCTTGCCTAAAAGACTATTTTGAGGTTCAAATGAAATAATTAACAGATGCGAATTTTGTAAATTACAATAGGAAACATTGGTTATTTTTATGAGCTGCGATATTAATTTTTAGAAGCTTTTTAAAACCATAAATGACTTTGAGAGGGAAAGAGTCATATAAAATTAGAGACAGAGAGACAAAGATAGAGAAGAAGACGAAGAAAAGAAGGAAGGAAGGAAGGAAGGAAGGAAGGAAGGAAGGAAAGAGAGAGGAAGAAAGAAAGAAAGAAAGAAACAGAAAGAAAGAAAGAGAAAGAGAAAGAAGGTAGGAAGGAAGAAGGAAAATGCAAATGAACTAAGGAAACCGAATTTGCATTTTCAATACTAAGCAGACAGGATTCTAGTTGCTACAAATAATTGTGAATATGAGCATTTCCTTTCTGATTTGCCATATAAAGTATTCCACAGTGTTCTCCAGATGCAGCAATGTCACAGTAAAGCATCTGATTACATGTAAGTTTCTTCAGTTAATACAAAATATGGTGCCTGAATCTCCAAGCATGACTTCTGAACAAGATACTTCCTATCTGTTTCTGTTAGGCTGCTAGACCCTGTCCTTGTTCTCCACTGAATCCACCTCAGTGCCTAACCCAGGTATGTGTTTGAAGAATGAATTCTTTGCCTAAGCAGCCTTGCTACCACTCATTTCAAAGCAGCAAAAGAAAGAGGATCCACGAATATTGACACACAGAGACGTCTTTGCATTACAGCTCCTGTCCCGTGTAACTGTCAGTTACCCTAAACCGAGACAAAGGTAGACACAGCCTGTCATTCTTTCCTGTTACTTCCTTCTTCCCCTTCCTGTCCACACCCCAGTACCTGGCACTGTGCTTACCCATAGTAGATAACCATGCTGTTTCTGATTAAGTAGCATTTTTATATCTTTGGCTTAAAATATTTTATTTGCTGATGTTTTTATTCCTGATTAAGATAAATAATGCTTGCAACAAAGGAGGACTGTCTACTGCTGACATATTTCTGGGGCTTGTGGCATGATCTATGCTAACAATAGTGGCAGCAACAGCAATAATATCAGCTTTCATTCAGTGATGGCCAAATACTGTATGTCATTATTCTCCCTCACAATTCCGCAAGAGAGGTATCATTACCCCTGCTTCACAGATGAGAAAATGAAACTCAGAGAGGTTAAGTGCCTTCCCCATATCCACGCTTGGACAAATGGTACAGCTGTGCTCAAATCTAGATGGATCTGTTTCTAAAGACCGGGCTCTTTTCAATCTGCCATGTTTTCTAACCAAGGTAATTAAAGCTTCGAGAACTGTTGGCAGAGTCTGGATTATAATTTTATCCGTATTAATTGATAGCCTACATATGTTTATTTTAAAAGATCCAACTCACTAGTGTGCAGTGAGAAAATGACTTGTTCCTCTCCTATTCAATCGCGCGGCAGCACAGGCAACTAACAACACGTTTGAAAAAGGACACATTGATAAGGCGCAGGTTCAAAATTCCTGACAGCCTTTTACCCCATCCCAGTTTGCAAAATCTCAAATGGAAAGGGTAGTATTAATCATTCATTTTAATCCACAGCACATTACAATTGTTGGACTTTGGAAAGCTCATCTCATTTGTACATACACCTTTTTTCGAAATTAATTTTACTTTTGATATTTGAGGTGCACAAGTTGATGTTTTGAAATGCATACATATAACGAGATGATCACCACAGTCAAGCAAATTAACATGTCAATCACCTGCTGAAGTTATCCTTTTGTGTGTGTTAAAGTACCTAAAATTCACTTTATTAGCAAATTGGAAAACACACAATACAGTACCATTAACTGCAGTCCTCCTGCTCTACATGTGAAGTTTAGACTCATCCATCCTATGTGACTGTGAGTTTGTACCATTGCAACTGTAAATTCACATCACGCTGCCTTTCTTGCCCCTGTCTGCCACCATTGTACATTGCTTCCATGTATTCAACTTTTATTTCTATGTTCCATGCATGTGAGATTGTGCGGTATTTGCATTTCTTGGTCTTGATTTACTTAGAGTCATGTTTTCTAGGTTAGTGCACAGTACTGGAAATTACAGGTTTTCTCTCTGTTTTTACGGCTGAGTAGAATTCCACTGTATATCTCTGCCACATTTTACTTACGCATTTATTCGTCAATGTATATGTAACTTGTTTCTAAATTATGGATATTGGGAATAATGTTGGAATGAATAGGGAGGACAGGTGTTTTAGCAGGACCCTGATTTCAATTCCTTCATGCAAATATGTAGAAATGGTATTGTTGGATAATAAAGTCATTCTAGTTTTAATTTTTTAAGAAACTTCCACTCTGTTTACTATAGTAGCTTCACCAAATTACATTTTTCTCAATCGTGTATAAAAATTTTCTCTATGACTTAACAGCTTTTATCTCTTCCCTACTTTGATAGTAAGCCAACCTAAACTTGTGTGAGATGACCTCTCATTGTGTTTTTTAGTTGCATTTCCTTGAACATTAGTGAGACTGATCACATTTTAATGTACCTGTCAGCCAGTTTTACATCTTCCATCTTCTGGAAGATGCCTACTTAGGTCTTTTTTTCCATTTTTCACTTATTTTTCTTATGTCAACTTGCGAAGTCTAGAAGCTTAATTAAGCAACTCAGCAGGTCTACATCCTGGGGTGTAGAGCACAAGCAGTTACCTGGTCATTGTGTCAATTTGAGAAGGTTGGAAGTTTAGCTGAGAGACTCAGCAGGGAGCCAGGGGTCTTAATTTGTAAACATCCTCATCCTGTGCAAAGGAAGGCAAGGAGATTTGTGAATGCTACACCCACCCTGGGGCGAGGAGGTGTCCTGTGTACAATATAAGGGAGGAGAAGAGGCTTGCTCTCCTCACTTTTACTCTGGTTTGCTTTTTGCTCTGGCTGCTGCCTTGAAGTGTTGCCTCAGTGTCATGCCACTCTGCCTTGGAACCAGCTGATTATGGGCTGAAACCTCCAAAAACTATAAGCTAAATAAACCTTTCCTTCCCTAATTTTGGGTGTCAGGTGTTTTGTCTCAGTAAGGAGGAAAAAGTAACCAAGACAGTCCCCAAATTGCATTCCCATTATCTTCCCCCCCATCAAAGGTAACTCTTGTAAAGGTTTAACATGCATCACATTATTCGTATGTGTTCTTATTCCCTCTATTTACTTTTGTGTCTGAGTACTTTTAGTTTTATTGAGGCATTCAGTGCTTGCTTAGGCTTCCTCATGCCTCAGCCTCCTGCTTTATTCCTCATCTCAGTGCTGGGATTACAAGGGTCCACCAACATACCCGGGTATATACCTGTACACTTTTAATTTCTGTGGCGAGTATTGAGTTGTGAATATTGTTTATTACTTTTTTCACTTCATATTTTCTATAGGTAGACTTACTCTATTATATATGAGTATCACATCCACCTTTATAGTTTTTGCCTAACCTTCACCTAATAATAGACAAGAATGTACCAACATTCCTTCTATGGCAAACAGTAAAGTAACAATTGTAATAAATATCTTTTTCTACCCCCATTTATGGACATTTTTATAGTTCTGCTTCAGATACTCAGCTAAACTGTTGGGTTCAAGGATGTAAGAATGTTTTTTGTCCTTTGACCAAATGCCAATATTTGGATTTCTAAAATGAGTACACCAGAAGAAGATGAGGATTCCCTTCCCCACATGGTGCCACAAATTCTTGGCATGATCAAGTTCTAGAAATTTTGTCACTCTAACAGATTAAAATATCTCTTTTTTATTTGCATTTCTCTATTATTGATTAATTAGATTCCCTGTTTATGATCTTATTAGCTTTGTGGATTTTCACTTCTGCACAATGATAACTCATATCTTTTGCTGATTTTTCAATTGGGATTACTTCTTTTTTTCTCATGGACTTGGTAGAACTTGAATAATTTATGCTCACCTTTGCTTTGGACACTGCAAGTATCTTCTGTCATTCTGTCATCTTATTGTTAATATTGTCCATGATATTTTCGGTTAAAGTGAGATTTTAAACGCTGACTCAACTAAAATGTAACTAAAATGTAACATGTTTCTAATTCATGCTTAGTGGTTTAAGATTTTTTTATTATTTAAGAAAAAAAGACACATATAAGAAAGACAAAAAGCAAAAGAGACAAACAAACAACTAGAGTAAATGCACAACAGTAACATTACAGGTTTACAAAACATGATGAAAGAAACTTGACAATGGTTGCAATATTGCATATTGTTATCTTCAAAATGGTTGTTTACATTAACAGATATAGACATGTAAAATTGATCTAATCATATGAGTATTAGCTGTTCTTTCTCATGCAGCAGTATGTTCGTTTTAATTATCTTACGTATCTCCATGGTTTGAGAGTTTTAAGAACTCCTATGAGTCTAGAAAACAAAAGTATTATTTCATATATTCTTCTAGTAATTTTATGGTGTTACCTTTCAAATTTAGGGCACTAATTCATCTTGAGTCACTTTATGGATGGCGTGAATGGGAAACCACTTTATTTTTCTCCATGTAATGAGCCAATTTCCCTGATATAATTAACCAAACAACCCTCGTTTAGCCGTAGATCATGGGCCTCCTTTACTGTATATTGACCTCCTATATAAAGGGTATATAGATTCCACTGGCTTCTGTTTAAAAGCATACCACTTTTTATTATAAAAACTTACAATATGTTAAGTGTAACCATTTTCCACTGTTTAAACTCATAATGACACAAACTATGTACTTAAAATATATGAAAGAATGACTTCAAGAGTTTTAATAAGAGAAAAGAGGAGTTTATCAAGCAATGTCTATGGTTCCCACTCCCTTCCAGAGGCTTCTCCAAATGCACTGTGTGTGAGTCAAAAGCCTTTGGTAGTTCTCATCTCGTCAGGTTTCTTGGATTTTCTAAAGTGCATTTTCAATCCCTTAGCAACTAAGTTCTGAAGAGACTAAGAAGTAAATTGTTAATAGTACACTGGAGTAGACCTCATCAACAAAAGAATCAAATGAAAGGATGCTAAATAACAAAAGACAGAAAGAATATCATACCCCCAACTTCTATGTATTCAGGACATGGAAGAAAGAAGATTGCTGCATGCAAGTATTATGCTCTAATTTATATCTCAAGTATGTTCTCAGGAAAACTATATAAAATCACTTTACTGCTTTTGTTACATCTCTTTGCCATGGATTTTACAAAGCAAAGCATTTTCTATAGCCCAGGAAGGAGAATTTCACATGACAACAGCAAAGATTTCATGTATCTTTAGGCTGTACTTGTACAAGACATTGGTAATGAATTGCCTCATTTACTATGGTTTCATTGTCAATATGTTATGAGATTGAAGCATATGTCCTAAGTAAAAATTAGGCTTTAATTCAAAGAGTCTTGCTAGTCTGAAGGAGGCATGAGAAAGTTTTCATTTCTCATACTAGACCAAAGCAAATGGGGACAACTTCCTGCACTATTTAGCTGAGAAATATTCTGAAGCTCCAGGCAAGTTCAGCAAGAAATGGAAAACTTGATAATTACTAATAACTGCAATATGTGTAGGAGGGGAGGATCACAAGAAAATGCCATGCACACAGTTAAATGCATCTAATCTAGTAATAACTAAACACATTTTCTTATCCTCATGCTATTAGTCTTTCTTGCATACAGACTTTAGGATACTGTCCTAAGGATGTATGAATATCTAAACTCTATCCCACAACTCCTAATGAATATCTTTGAGGATATCATTACTCAAGTAAAGTAATCTAATTTGACTATTAAATGTATTGCATTCTATTTTGGACACTCTGCATAATTTATTAAAGGATGCTAGTAGAAATGGGCTCCAGGTAGCTCATTTTTCCTCTAGAAATATTAAACCATAAAGGCACATCATACCTGACACAAAAAGCAATTATTTATCACTTTTTGTAGCTAATGTCCCACTATAAAGCAAGGATCAATTGTTGGATTTCCTTCCTAGGGAGTGTTCTTTATTTCAAAAGAATATAACTCTTTAAAAATCATGTGCAATACTGTGTAACTAGGGCCTCAAATCCTTAGTAAATAATATTTAATGAATTCATTTTTATTCAGCCTAAGTAAGGAAAAATTCTCCAGGAACGCCAAAAACATCCTTACAAGACCGCTGACAAAGGCAAGGGATTTTTGCAAAATGAACTCTCAACCAAGACAAATTTAAGCCAGAAGACAACAGATTCTGGAGTGATACTCAGATGTAGTTCTGGCTTCTTAAATCATGTCTTCATGCTTCTTAGTATACCAAATAGAACTGCAATAAAAATAAAAGTAAGAAAGTCTCTCTCTTTTTTTTTTACAAAACATCTTCATGTTTTTCCCAAAGCCTAATTGCAAAACTTCTTCACTGTTTTATCTTGTTCATATTCTCCAATCCTCATATTTTTCTAAAATTGAAATAATCCTAAATGTTAGGAGATATATTTACATATGAAAGAAAATGTAGTGAAAAGGATTTTAAAAGCAATTTAAAAGCACAGAAAATGGCTCCAAGAAAACTTTTTCTTTGAAACCTTTTTTTATAGTGCTTAAACAAATATCACATGAAGGCACTTATTTTTTAATAGAGAAGACAGATGAAATGAACTCTCCAAAAAACAGGTAGTTCAGCATGGAAAAATATGCATTTACACGCATACACTTTCTTTCTATTAAATAAAGCCACATGTCACACATAAATGTATATAAGGAGAGGAAGAGTGAGTTGTAATAGTAGCATCACATTATACACTCAGGTTTTCCATCTGTAAATTTAAGGAATTGCACAGTGTGATTTCTAAGACCAGCACAATCTTTGCTCCTCAACCTTTTTGCTGACATTTATGCCATATACAAAAATATATAGTCCTTATTATTCTTAAAGTTCAGAAGAGAAAACGACAATCTTCATCTGATTTAAATAAAAAAAAGTCCTTGAAGATTAAACATTATCCACTATGACAATTCCCAACATTATTAGAGTTAAGTTATAAACTGGGTAAGAAAATCATAGGGCACCAATGATTAATAAACTACAGTCAAGAGCTATACGGCAGCTTGTCCTGTTTGAAATATTATTGAATTTTAAAGGCACTGGGGAAATCCACCTAGGAATTTGGACCAATGTCCTTGGATCTATGTATAATATTAATTTTCATTCCTGAACATCAAGATATAATGCTTTGAGAAGGCTGATCATCATGTGTCAAGAATTCAGAGATTAAAAAAAAAAAAGTTCCCTCCTGTTACCACTGAATGCATTTGAATAAAGAAAAATGCAACCTGGACAGATAGCAAGTTTATCATAAAAGATTAGTCTTTTATGCAAAACAAGTATCTTAAGAATTACTATACCGAAAGTACTAGTTTACTTTCTTACAGTCAATCCCTTTCCCTACATAGAATTACAAAATATCTCACGAATGTGTCAATCTCTTGGTGCCCACTTTCTACTGAGAGAAGCACTGGATGTCAAAAGTCATTTGCCAATATGGACTGTTGTGGTATCTTGGTAGTTAACCGACATCTAGAGGCCCCTGGAAAGATACAGTTCATCAGGAGTTGCTCCTAAGTGATACATTTGTAAAGATCGACTTTGATAAATCATGCAGGGATGTCATCAGTCCTGATGATGAGTTTGACTAGCCGGCAAGTTCCAGGCTAAAAAAAAAAAAAAGCAGCAAACTACATAAATGCACATGTGCTGCAAGCCAAAATAAAACAGTGCTAGGGGGACAGGAAAGAGGTATTCACCTCAAGTGACACATTAAGGAAGGTGCAACAGACCTGGAAGATAAGCACTACTTTAAATCAGACATAAAAGGTTAAATGCTGCATGATTTCTCTTATATAAAAAACCCAATGTATACATAATTTAAACAGCAACATAATAGGTTATAGGAAACATGGACTTAGGCTTTATGGAAATGAAGGAAGGACCTGGAAATGGGAAGAGAGTGAAAAGTGGGAGGGAAAGAGGAAGAAACAATGATCCAAATGTGATATGCATATGTACCAATTCTTCCTGAAGAGTGTAATCGTTATGTACCAAAAATAGGTATTTATTTTAAAAAACCCACAACAATACATTCCAAAAATAAAAATCAATCCAAACCTGTGTTACATAAAATATCAAATTTTTAAATCTAGAGATCACACCTGACCAGTGAGTGCCTCCCTTCCCTCCTGCCACTACCAATCCTGCAGAGAAACAATTACAGGATTCCTTTCATGAGTGAAAAGTGAGCCTGGAAGGCTACTGAAGTTTGAGGCAATTTCTCAGTCAAGACCTTCATTTTTATTTGATATTCACCTATGGGAATATATCATCTCCCAAGTCAGTTCAGCAAAAGTATTTCTGGTAGAACTAGTTTAAACCCAATCTCGTTGAAACTGCTAGTCATTTATTTTACCAAAACCCAACACTTGTGCATATTCTGTGAAATAAAAGAACTCCAAAACAGTCCTAAATATGAATATTTGAAAAAGGTAAGTAAATGTGAATTGGAAATACTCCATATGTGTGTGAAATATTTATGTTTATGTTTCCTAGCTTAATTGTGAGATTAAGAAGTAATGATGAGGGGAGAAAAATGGTCAACTCCAGCAATGTTTAGTCCTGGGTATGGAAGCTTCTTCATGGCTAGTCAGAAGAAAAAAATATGAAATAACTATCAGACAGACACTGCATAATGCCCACAAGAGATTGACATGACTCATAGGTTTGAGTACACATTCATAAATTATGCCAATTGTGATATCTTTGCATATCTCCAAAAAGTACATGCTTTCAGATTCTGCACTATGATTTCTTATTGTCAGCATTTGACTTGAGGGAAAATAACACTTTTGTGATGAGAAGTCCTGTATTGAACTTACACTCAAATTTTAGGGTCAGCAATAGAAAGAACATAATATTATGGGTGATCTGAGTTTGCCATGACCGTTAATCTTGATTGTCAACGTGATTGGCCTACGAGATTAGTGAAGCACACTTCTGGGTAAGTTTGGGCCAGTCATGGAGGCATGGTATGAGGCATCTGGTCCTTTGCCCTTTCATTTCTGTTGCTTTTCCCCAGTGTTTTGCTGCCTGGTCACCATGAAGTGAGCAGCTTTGCCTCACCACACCCTGCTCCCATAAGTTTGTGCCTTAGAGCCAGCTGATCATGGACTGACGCCTCTAAAACTGGGAGGCAAAATACACCTCTTCTCCCATAAAATGCAGGTATTAGACATTGTTCCAGCAATGGGAAACTTGACTGATACAGTGGATTAGAAATTCTTGCAGTGCAGCATAAAGGAAGTCAGTAAAACATTAAAGTCCTAATAAATGAAGTATGTCTTAAAAGGTATACAAGACTTCTACAGAGAAAAGAGTAGGAGGATTCCTGGCACAGAAAAGCAATGAAAAATGGAGTGTGCAGTAACAAATAAAATCTGAGTCTCTCTCTTACTGACCTTAGCTGAGAGAGCATGATAAACTACACAAGTAAGAAAATGCAAGGAACCACAGAACCAGCATACACAGACTACTGTGAAGAATGAGGAAAATGCTGAACATGAGCAAAAGTTCATTACACTTTCTATCCTAAGGGACAGTTTTAATATTATTGGGGTATCAGTGAAGAATCAAAACAAGTTTTGGTTTTGGCAGCTGGGTTGATTAGACCATTCCAACCTTTATACATTATGTCATCACTGTGACATAAAATGGATACTGAAAAACATTTTTCACACAGTGCTAACCTTTTTTGCTTGAATTCAGCTTTCCCCACCTGGGTCCCAATTCATCACCTGCAATTCAATTTCTAAACTAAATTCAGGTGTCTATTTCATTTTGCCATAAATATTTTAAGAAGAAAAACATTTTCTAACCATGATATTACACAATAAACACCTGTATGCCTTCTCAGGGTCTGAGTTTGGCATATGTGTAAAATATTTACATAGAATTCAATTCACACCAATATAATATTATCACAACGTATTCTATAATTTATTTCCAGTTTTATAATTTTAGTGTTTATACATGCTTACCTCAGTTTTATAAATGCTTGAAATTGACTAGCCCATCTATACTGGTTCATGATTTCTCTATGCCATCAGAACAGATTTAAGGAAATTCAAGATGGCAGCAGAGTTTAGAAACCTGTTACCGACTTTGTATTGCATATATATGGAAATCAAGGATCAGATAATTTGGTGACTTGCCTCCAAACCACAAAGCTAGTTAGTGGGGGAGCAATGACAAAACACTGACCAGTTGTTTCTCAGTCTAGCAGCCTCTTGTCTATGTTATACACTCCTTCCACAAATTGAGCACTGTGCTACTCACATAGAACTGAAACCACAAACTATTTCCCTTACAGGTCTAATTACCACTTCTTATCCCCTGAAATTGGTTGTCAAGTCCTTGTACCTGTGTAGTAATTCTCTAAGACCCAGCTCCGGGGTCATTTTAGGAAGACTTTCCCAGTCAACAGGGAGAGTTTGTCAATTATAACAACATTTTATAATTGTTTCTTTTTATCCCACACCCGACCCCCTATTTATTCCAGGAATTCTTCATAGCTAGAGGCTTTGTTTGACCCATTACAGTGTAACTCCGAATGCAACGAAAAATTACATCTGCGGGCTTAAAACAACAATATCTTATTTTTCTCACCATTGCAGAGGCCAGAAGCCTAAAACAAATCAAGGTGTTGGTCTGGCCCTGCTCTTTCTAAAGGCTCTAGTAGAGAATTTCTGCCTTGCTCATTGTTATGGTAAAGACTTAAAAATGTCCCCTGAAGGACTCATGTGTTTGGAAGGTGGTTGGCCCATGGAGGTGCTATACTCAGTGGATTAATCCATTGATGAGTTCAGTAGCTGAATGTGCTGTCAAGAGGTGGAGCCTGGTTGCAAATAGGTCACTGGGGGAGTGACCCGGAAGGGTATATTCTTGTCCCCATCTCTTCCTTCTCTGCTTCTTACCATCATGAGTTGAACAACTTTACCCCTCCATGCCCTTCAAAGCGTCATTTCTGCCTTGGAGACAGCCAACCAGGATTCGGAACCACTGCAAACTCTGAACTAAATAAGCATCTCTTTAATTTGTGGGTATCAAGTAGTTTGTCCAAGGGATTGGAAAGCTGTGGAATACAGTTACCGAGCTTCGGGTGGTTGCAATCATTACTTACTTTATGGCCATATTACTCCCATCTCTGTCTTTATGCTCCCATTGGATCATCTTCTTCAGTCTGTATCAAAACTTTCTCTGCCTCTCATTTAAAAGAGTCTATGTGACTGCATTGAAAGCTCCATGTCAAGATACTCAAATTATCATATTTATAAGATCTTTTTTTTCCCATATAATGCAATGTTCACAGGTTCTAAAGATCAAGATATCAATGTCTTTGGATTAGGTCATTATTTAGCCTACCACATCCATAAAATAGACGTGGATCATACCCCAAATGGTTTTTATCCATATAATTCTGTGACAATTTAGCATAGTTTTAAATTAAAGCTTGCAGGATCAAACTCCTCCATTTGGCCTTGGTACTCTAGTAAAACACGTTGATTCAAGTTTAAAAGGAGAGATGCAGATATCAACTATGTCAATGACTAATTGATTTTACAGTTTAAACACAACTTGAGTGATGCTTACTATTTGGAATAAAGAATGCTTATTTACTATTGATTATAAAATACATTGTTTGCATAGTGAAGAATGCTTAGTGAGTAAAAGAGTAAAATATTAGCCAAAAACATTACTTATAATCCCTTTACGTATGAATAGTCAGTGTTAACATCATATTTACTTCCAGTAAATTTTGTATGTACACATATGGACACATATGCACATTTAAGTAAATACGTTTTGTGTTTTATATATGTGGTCATTGTATCATAAGTTATGCTATCTTATATGTATGTGGATGTATATCATTTTTCTTACTTGTTTTAAATCATATTATATGGCATATTATTGCGACCTATTTTTGTTCACGAGGCATTGTGTCATTAGCATTTTCTGTGTCATTAAAAATTCTTTGTAAACACCATTTTAATAGCTGCATAATGGTATATCATATGGATGCAACATAATTTACCATTCCCTTGATGTTAGGCAATTGATCTGATTCTAAATGACTTTTCATCGCACTGCATACAATGAATATAATGACAGGCAGCTATCAGGATTAATTCAGCACCGATGGAAGGTGATGAACCTGCTTTCAAAGACAGGGGAATGTATGCTTCTGTATAGTCACATTTAACTGACAGCGTTCAAGTATTAGTGTCTAGATTATGTTGTCAATGCCAACCTATCTCATTGCTCGTTAATCTATGGCCCAGGTCTCTGGACCACAAGTTTGTCAAGAGCTAGAGACTATGGGATGGAGAAACACGTGGGAAGTGAAAAAAAGGCTTCAGACAGGCACAACCTGAAGTACTTACCTGACAGATAGTTCAGTTCAGTTCGGGGAGTAAGCAACAGAAATCATGGGAAATGCAGGAGGCTGGTAAAGCTAGATGTGTGCATACGGAGAGGTTCCTTATCTCCAGCAGACTGGGGAAGATACGAAAATTTTGGGAGCTGGAGGGAAAGTAATAAATATGATCGGTGATAAGGTTTTCACATTTGAAGAGTCAGAGTAATTCTGTCAGTCATAGAGATATGATTTCTGTTTTCTTTTATCCACATTGACTCTATCCATTGTGTCCTCTCTAAGTATCAAAGGAACTGATCCAGTTCCTTAAACTGCAATACTTAAAAAACTGCTGTGCACTAGGTTTCATGAAAATGATATTATGTGCAACATTTCTCTTCATTCTTGTATCAATTTTGATGCAGTATTTGCAATCCCACACTATAGATAAAGAAAACTGAGGCTCAGCAAGGTTAAGCACACACCGAATACGACACAGTCCAAACTGTAGCTGTGTTCTTAATTCCTATCCTATCATTTTGTTCCTCATCTAGGTAACAGGACTTCGGTCAAGATACTCTGGTACTGTGTCATTGTAATGATGTGTCTTTGGGTACACAGAAAAAAATGCATCTGAATCAATGTAAGACTTTCCTACTGAAAAAGTAATTCAAAGCTTCTGATTCACTCTCAGTCATGGGCACTGAGGGTTCATTTGCTTCCAATCTCAGCAACTACTTAGGATATTTAAATACACAGAACTGTCACTGTGAATGTTATTACTAGCTGTACTCTGAAAATAAAATGAAACTTAAGAGAAATAAAATTTGAGATGAAGTATCTTTAAATAGTGTAACTCAGTGTTGCAAGGATTCCACAGGGATTCTGAATTTCAAAACATTAACAAATGCAGTTGCTCTTATAAAGCCATGAAAGATGCTGTTTTAAAGTTTAAATCTACTCTAGCTTCTTTGTAACTATAGGCCACCCACTCATCACATTATATTTAATAGCAACTTTAATGAATTTGGTTGCTCATTTTATTGAATTATATATCACCGAGTAAAAGGAGTCTGAATTACTTTTCTTACTCATAAACTAGTTTTGCCTAGAAATCCCCAAAGTAACTAAGTTTATTGAAAATATTTACTCTGTGCTCGAACTTATTTCCCTTCAATGCTTGTATATGATAAATCCTCTGAGTTTCCCCAAGGTCCTCTTTTATTTGTGTGTAGTTAAAACTACAGAGTAGCTAAAAACTAGAGTCAAACTGGCTAGAGTCTTCTTTCTCTACCTTTTATATCAATTTACGTCATTCGCAAGGTTACAATGTTGTAAATCTCAGACTTGACAAAAGCACCACAGTGCTCATTCAGTGCAGTGTGACTTTCTGTTAGAAACTTCCTTCTAACAGTGCCACAAAAATCTTGATCGATTTCATCTTGAATATTTCCACAGACAAGGAAATAATTTAATTTTGAGGTAGTTTATTCCATCATCGACTTCTTACAATGTTAGAAAGCATCTTCTCTCCCTTATTTTGACCAAAATTCACTTCCCCATAGCTTCCTTTCCTTAGTTCAAATTTTATCAGATAATGCTAAAAAGAGAAGTCAAATACTTCTTCCATAGTCTTTAAAATAATGTAAATACAATGTTAGAATAGCTTAGTAGTAATAAAGTGGTTAATAATAGTCATTAATCATTAGATATAGATCACTGTATATGGGGAACTATTCCAAAGTGCTCGAATATATTAACACATTGTATGATGGAAAATAATCCCATATGGTAGATTGTATTGTTATCTCTGCTTCGTAGGAAACTGACACAGAAAATAAGTAACTTGCAGAAAATCACAGCGGGTAATAGAAACAGGGTTCAAACTCAGGTTGTCAGGGTAAAGCCATTAAACTATATATAGAAACTGATATATATTATTTTTGCTACTCTGTGTTATATTATGTCTGATACTTTATATTATGTTATCTTACAATTTCAATGGACTGAGTTATACAAAAAGCAACAATTTTTTTTCAAGAATATATGTTAGCATAAATAAAACTATATTTCTGATTTCCCTCAAACAATACAGTTATCAGAATCTTGGATAGCCAGTGTTGGGGTGGGAATGAGAATATCATCCATCTCTGGATAAATGACCTACAGGTACTGATATGTGGGAATCTACCACACTGAAGTCTATCAGTCAACACTGCTATATTTTCAGTTTCCAAATGCAATTTTAATGGCTCATTCTAAAATATGCAGACAGCCATGGTACAACAGACACTTTAAAAATTCTTCAAAGCAAAGATAGAGACCATAATGAACAAGCGAAATAAAAATCTGAAACAATACAGGACTCATTAGGAACAAAGTTTATTACTACTAATCTCAATAATATAGGATAAATACAACAAAATATCAAGTCCATAAAATATCACTGGATGTCATTAAATGAAATGCTTCTCAAAGACAAGATGATGATCTTATAAAAGAAACATATGACTCCAAATATATCTTTAAGTCTCAGTAGAAACTCTGAACATGTAGTACTCGCCTGTCTCTCAGTGCTGCAACCACATTGACCTTTTATTAGTTCCTTGAATATTTCAAGTAGCATTTTGCCCTAGGGCTTTTGCAATCTACTTTCTCAGCCTTGGAATTTTCTCTCTGATCTTCAAATAGCTGGCACCTTTTTTGTCATTCAGCTCCCAGATCAAATACCATGTCCTTAGACTTTCCCAGTCTGTTTATTTATTTTTATTTTTATTTTATTTTATTTTTTTTCAGCACTGGGGATTGAACTCATAACCTCGCACCCGCCAGGGCAGGTGCTTAAGCCGCTGAGCCAAACTCCCGGCCCTAGTCTTTTGAGGCAGGGTCACACTATGTAGCTCAGGTCGGCCTTGCGCTCGCCTTGTAGCCCAAGCTGGCCTCGAACTCACAACGCTTCTCCTACCTCAGCCTCCCGAGTGCTGGGATTAAAGGCGTGCGCCACCACGCCCGGCTTAAATCTGTTTATTTGTAATTGCATTTCTATCCATCCTTATCATCTTCACACTCTGTATCTTTCTTCATAGTATTCACCAATGTTTGACACTATTTTGCTTATTTAATAATTCAGTTTTCTCCTTCTCTGGACTATAAACTCCATGAACACAAGTACTGTGTCTCTTTCATTCTTGAAATACTTCCAACGCCCAATCATCTTCTAGCATGTGGCCTATGTCCCATAAATTCTTGCAGCATGAATCAAATTCCCCCAAATGGTAGTAATACTCATTTGGGAAATATGTTTATGGATGATTCTCTAAAATATTATTTTATGCATTTTAGCATTTTAGAAAATGCCTATAGACTTTAAAACTTCCATAACTAACAAAGTGGATAATTAATGCTCTTGACTAAAAATCATTGCGTGGAAATGGTCCTTAAATGCAGGTTCTACTGCATTTTGCCTGATTCTGTGCATCAACATGTTAGGAAAATTAAATATCTATTTAAAATGCAAGTTTCATGGCGGATTTCAGATGTTAATGTAATCCCTTCCGTTGCTTCTGGAATTTCTTCTGGAAGGATTGTGAAAACAGCAGGGAGAATGTACGTCAAAGTTGGAAACTGCTGTGTATGCTCCTTTTCCCAATTTCACTGACTGACAATACCCAATTGCTGAAGACTTCAAGCCAAACTCCTAGCTCCTCCCTTTCTCCAACTGCCCAACTTTTTGGCCCAGTGCTCAGCAAGTAGTTACTGCATAGAGCTCAGCTTCAGTAAAGGTGACTTCACATAAGGTTTTAAAAATAATTTTCAATTTCCTCATTAAATATATATATATACTCTCATCATCATGAAAATAGAGTATCTTTCCTCTGGTCACAGGTAGAGAAAAGAAGATTTCAGTGAATCTGATTTCAGTGCATCTAATTAGTAAGCAGTCAAGGTAGGAACTGGTCCAGTAAAGATCCCGGTTTTCTGGAAGTAGAAAAAGGCCCTTGCTGAACAAGAGAACTCTCTTGAAAGTCAGATCTCTTCTATATGTGCACGGCACAGTAGAGTAGCCCCTAGCCACAAGTGGCTACCGAGCGCTTGAGACGCGTCTAGTGTAACAAATAACTGTTGCAAAATTTTAATTCCATCTAGTGTTACAGAGACAAATCAGAACAAAACTAGGAAAATAATCTCTCTTCTTGCAGAGAAGAAGGTGGGAGGATTCCGTTTTGCGACTGAGTGAGCTCTGGGAGCAACATGGATAGGCAAGGAAGGCACAGTCTTGAGAGAGGCAGGGATGGGACTAAGAACCCCAGAAATGAGTCAGTAGCCCTGGCTCCATGGCTCAACCCCACCAACAGCAAATCCCATGAGCTGAGTAACCTCTTTGTTCAGTGTTTGTTCTGAATAAAAATGAGTGAATTTGAACTATTTTAAATGGTGAATCCGGAGGGGTTTGGATTGAAAATAAGCATGACAATCTGCTTGTCTCAACCTTCCCGAGTGTTGGAATTAAAGACCAGCCTAGGAAATGAGTGAGACCCTGTTTCAAAGTTAAAGATAGAAAGGGCTGGGGATCCAGTGGGGATCTATCGGAGCAATCCACTCCAAGTGGCACATTTTTCTCTAGACATCATTTTAATTTTCTATTTAAATAGGTTAACATATCCAGGTATGTTGGAGAGTGGCAAACTGAAGGACTGCACCGAATGGCTAGAACTCTACTTACTAGGTAAGCCACTAGTATGTAGCTCAGTGTGAAGACCCTAGATTCAGTTCCCAATACTGAAAAAAAAATAGCCATAACCATGCACTTTTTGGAGAGTTGGACAAAACCAACGCAGTAGAGAAAACCACCTGCAATAGCTAAAAAAGATAATACAGCAGTGATGCTCATGAAAAATCAAATGGTGTTGCAAACAACGGTTGTTTCGTTTTTAGCTCAAAAGCTGTCCTCACTGAAAATTTAATGTGTGTTAAATCTTGGGCTGCAAGCTAAATATACAATGGTCTGATTTAATCATCACAAAGGCTAAGGGATTGTTGTCCTACCCTGTGGTGAAGAATTGATATTGTCAACTCGAGTGGAAAAGCCCAGCTGAATTGAGTCAGCATGGTTCTGGGTGTGGAAGACCCACTGTAAGGAGGATTTTTGTTGGAATGGTATAAAATGGAGAACAGGAGGGAAGAATTTCACCTGGTTTTCCTTAGAAGAGCTTTGTTGCAGCTGATTTTCCTTGGAGGAGCGTGGGCTGCACTCTCAGGAGGAGCTCCAGCCTTTGTCTCTGCCTTGGGTGTTTTCTCCTGGCTTTCAGCACAGATTCTTCAGCTTCCAGCACCAGCCCTTTGACCTGCTGGCACAGACCTTTAGCTTCTAGCACTGACTGTATGACCTCATTGCACAGACAGCTCAGTCTTCATCTCTGATCCTTCAGCTTCCTGATGCAGGACATTACCATGGGCTCCAGGCCTTCAGCGGGATCCTTCCTATCTCTAGCGCCAGGGCAAATCTTTTGCACTCTTCTAAATTTGACTCTGTGGGTGGATATTGTCAGCTAGTCATGTAACTTTTTGTGTCTTGCATTAAATCTGATTCAGAGTATGTGAAGTCTTTAAAGGAGCTTTGCCCCAGCCCTGCAAACTCTTGTAAGCACTAATATGGGTATCATTTTTTCAGAAAAGAAAGCTGAGAATCAGATAGGTGAACTAACTTGTCCGAGATTCTACAGTTAAGATGTGATAAAACTGAGGTTTTATCTTGTCTAAACTGAAGTTTTATCTTGTCTAAAACGGTGATATGTTGTACCCAGTTGGTATTTAATAATGCTGCTTACAAACCCGTCACAGAGTAGCCCATTTCTATGTATTATCTTATTTACAAGACTTTTGCTAATGCTTTGGGGGAAAGTAGTCCAACAACTCCATTATCTCATGCCTTGAGTGCCCCTACCCTAGAGTATGGTCCCTTACTGAACTGCTTGAGAGTACAGAAGAGTCTTCATCTAATGAGGTGGGGGATTTCTTTGTACCTTTTCTTCTTCCTTACTCTCACTCAGTTTGAGCCACCTAAATTCTCCAGCAGTATTTGAGACCCCTTCTCACTGTTAAAATTTTAAAAAAGCAGCCGGGCGTGGTGGCGCACGCCTTTAATCCCAGCACTCGGGAGGCTGAGGTAGGCAGAGCGTTGTGAGTTCGAGGCCGGCTTGGGCTACAACGCGAGCGTATGGCCGGCCTGAGCTACATAGTGTGACCCTGCCTCAAAAAACCAGGTCCGGGAGTTTGGCTCAGTGCCTTAAGCGCCTGCCCTGGCAAGCGCGAGGTTGTGAGTTC